>JASAND010021650.1:0-17653 GCA_030248195.1 Trissonchulus latispiculum
ACAGACGTGGCATGGGAGATTGTCAATAGGAGATGAGGTCATAGTCAGGGAAACAGTTCTCTGTGAGGTTGAGGCTACAATCAACTGTCGACCACTTCTACAACACGCTCTGCTACCAAAAATATGTTGTAAACATAAGGTTAAGATGGCTAGATCAATCTTATAGGCTTCCAGTTTTAGCATAGATCCGACATTTAGCTTCAGATCTCAATTTAAGCATGAAAAGCTGTTGAATAACATGACATAATATCTAGTGTTCTATCATTACTGTTTTATATAATTTCATTTTAGGTAAAAGAGGAAATCTTCAATCGTTTCAATTCTTTTCAAAGTCTTTATAATTTTCAACATCTCTTAAGCATTGGCAGGTCCACACATCAGAGAATCCGGAAAGGAAATAATGCGAGGGATTGGATCCAACCGCTCGGCATAATTTGAGGACTCCGGATGCTCCAGTGTTAATCCAACACAGCCATTTTCTCGGGAGTTTAGAACCCATTTGCGCCGTCGACCAGACGGGTGCCAAGGGACACCTATGGGATCTCCATTTGGTGGGGTCCGTGTCCATCGGATTTCCACGGAGGTGGTTCCAAGCTGCAGCAATTCATCAATATTATTGTCAATATTATCAATATTCATCAATATCAATCAATATCAATATCAATCAATATCAATATTAATATCAATATCAACATTCATCAATATTATCAGTATATTTATTGCAAAAATGCTTTTAGTGTACATGACAGATTTTTAGTTCCTCCTCATAAAATTTACAAAAGCCCATTTTTTAACAGGGGCGGAGGTATCCCCCTTTTCAGGGACTATTTGCATCTTTTACTCCGGTAATTTCGAATTTCGATTGGGATCATGTTACATATGTATGAGATGAATGAGGGAAAAACCGAGAACAAATTAACTAAGTTCGACAGCTTATTTCTGCAGATCAAATCCATGTTATTAGGAAATAAGCTGTCCATTGTTGAGCCAGAGTCCTCTGCTTCTGACTTTCTAGAGCTGATCCCTCTGATTTAATGATTAATGGCTAAAATTTGTTTCTGCAATGTTAGAGTTCACAAGATTTGTCGTTCCTGCGCATTTTAGCTAAACTTTGTGACATTAATGCTGTAGCAACAAGAGCTACAGCAAAATGCTTTGCAAGATTGCTTTAAAATATGACTCTATTCTCATCATTTTTTTATCTATTCTCCAGAAACAATAAGCGTTGCAACCAATTTTTTTATTTTACAGGTTTTATGATTCAAATAATTATACAAGCTTTATTAATGTTATCATTTATATTTCAGGAGGTGGCTCAGGAAAGCAGGAAGGAAGCTGTTATCTTGAATGTCATAAACTAACAAAGAATGATTACGTAGACCTTTTGTGGACAACTATCGCTGAATTCCCGGGCAAGTTCTTGTCCTTGCTGCCGGTCCGAATTATCATTCTCAAAAAAGCTTTGTCGAGCATTCACTAGAGATTAGTTTGTTGGAACACTTTCCGATGCATCACCTACACTTGTTTACGTGATCTAATAATATAATAAAAGTTTATGACTGAATTACGTTTTAATTTTAGGTCTCTTAATCACAGCATTTATCATTGAATGGATTGGACGTCGTCGAACGATGGCGTTCGAATTCTTAATTTTTAGTTTCTTTGTATTCCTTCTCTTCGCGTGCTTAGGAAGGTTAGTTCAGTTAAACACGTCAATTAATTTAGTGCACTTGTGTATAATGAAAAATGATAGATAAATTGAAGAAAAACTCTTTTCCCACCCTGCGATGCAAATGGCCATAGGTCCATCTTTTCGGTTTCGGAATAAAGCTTGTCCTTGTGACAGACATTTTTCATTAATGTTTCTATAATCTATGATCTATGATCAATGCTTTGTGTATTCTTTATGGATCAGTCCGTGTTTACGTCATTTTATTGTTATAATGAGAAATCAGTAAAGTTAAAATACTGAAAAAAGATTCTGAAAATTAACTTTGTAATTAGAAAGCTCACTGTAGGAACTGAGAAAGCTGTAAAGCAAACATTAAATGTTAATTAATAGAGATTATGTAAGCTGTTCCTACTTATTTATTTATTTATTTTTGAATTTATCTACTACCTTGTTCCGTAATGCCGTAATTGAAACGTGAAATTATTTCAAATATGGTTTAGCATTTTGAAAACTTATTTTGCATATTTTAGGACAGTCCTGACAGTGTTCATTTTCATAGCTCGTGCTTTCGTATCCGGTGCATTTCAGGCAGCATATGTCTATACACCTGAGGTAAATGCAGATAAGCTATAGTGCCTGTCTGCCACTACTAGATTATTGTACTTCAGTCTACGACAGATATTCTCTTTCAAAAGAGGCAGTGGGGTGGTGGCGAGCTGGCGCTAAAAAATTGTCGCCAGTTTTTGGCCTGTGCCCACGTTTGCAAAAACAGTCAACTGGCAGAAAACACAATTCAGGTCTGGTCAGACTTAGATACTTTGGTTGTCTTTGCTATTTTTGACCTTGTTGCAGCTAAGTTCACAGAGAGAAGGTCACGAAAGGCATATATAAGTCTAAAAATCAGAAATGCATTCAAAATCAGATTTCATGATGTTGTTTGTTCCAGGTATATCCTACAGTCAGCCGAGCAATTGGTTTAGGCAGCTGCAGTGCATTTGCACGATTAGGCGCCATAGTTACTCCATTCGTAGCCCAGGTAAGACATCATCTGATTTGAATTATGTACTACTTTGTTGCTTGTATCAAGAGTAGATAATAGATAGATAGATCGATCGATAGATAATAGATATCTATTATGTACATACTCCTGATGGTATTTACAGTACACGGCTTTGCGGGGCTTTTGGGGGGGCCCGAAATATTCATTACTTCAGTTAATTTGTGAGTACTTATATATATATATATATATATATATATATATATATATATATATATATATATATATATATATATATATATATATATATATATATATATATATATATATATATATATAGCTTCACACTTCTGGATAAATCATTGATTGCGATTCTAGTTTCAACCAATCCCATTTTTCAAGAATACTAACCATTTCTGCACTGCCTTAGCAGCACTATGTGATATTTTTTGTATATTATACCAGTTTTACAGTTTTCTGCTTTTGCTTTTTTCTTTATCCTTAGAATATTTTCTTTATTCAGGGATTCTACGCTATATATAACCTTACCCTGTTCATGCAATTTTCTTAGGTAGTAAATGGTAGTAAATATATATAGCACTTTACCGAGGTTCATGTATGAGTACACCCAACCAACACTTCCTAAAAATTATTTCGCTTTGTACGCCAGCATTTGATAGGTTTGTGAAACAAAACACAAAACAGAACAATTTTGCAATTCCATTTAATAACAGTCGTCAATTTACGATGATTTTTTCTTGTTCAGGTTGCAAGCAAGAAATCAGTTAACATTCCAGTTGGGGTTTACGCAACTGTTTGTGTCCTGTCTGCCATTGCTTCAATAATTCTTCCCATTGAAACCAAAGGACGTGAAATGAAGGTTAGTTCGAAAATTAGTAATTTAGCATGAGTAAAAATGGTACTGGGGCTGAAAGGCTTATAATCTAGTCTGAAAGCGAAAGACGTTTATAATATCTCTTCGTTACAGATGTGTCCCGTTAGAGTAACGTTAAGTTATCTACCATCCTTTAAAAATTTCGACCTCTTCAAAAGCAGAGTAAACTCAAGCAGAACAATTTTAAAAAACCGTGTATGTACTCTTCAAAGCTTCATAAAGTAAATCATCAGACATACGCAGAAGGCAATGTAATGGAGGATGGACCCAAAATTTTCCATGAAATCGAATTTTTGGAGATGGGGAGTGAACGACCCGTCGGAAACCGGAGGAGAGGGTAGTTTGAGCTAGGATGCTGACAGAGGATCCCCAAGCACACGTATATATACGTAAAAGCATGAACACTTTTTAATGTAAAACATACGTATATATGATATTTGCTATCTGCTTTTAAAATGTTTGGCTGAAATTTATAAGGGTCAACTCATTTCTGTCATCTGTGATCGTATAAAGTCGGAGTTTATTAAACTTCTAGAAAAACTCAGTTCTACATTCTTCCTCTGACGAACCGAGAAAAAGCTCACCTGGGCTGGAATATGTTTCCTGAACTTCTAACTAATTAAAAATAAAAGGTTACCAAGAATCCGAAAAAATTGGGAACATACCGGAGCTAGAACCCGCACTCTTTTAACGGCCGTAATTTTCTTACGACAAGAGACTCACGAAAAGCAGCAAACTATACTAATTCGGAAATTGAAATAGCTCAACATTTTTAGTAATTAATTTGTCGATTGAACGAAAGTTTGATAAACAGGGGTTTTTTGTGAAATATAGTTATATTTTCTGAGTTTCCGTTTAATAATTAATTTTACAGGATGTCCATTAATCATTCTTCCAATATAATGGAAGTTGAAGTCTCACTTGGCATATGTATCCGTTTTGATCAATGACGTTAATGATAGCCTGCCTGCTTCCAGCGAAGTTTCGAAGAAAATAGACAATCAATAAATCAAATTATAATCAATAATTTACTCATATTTGACAGTACGTTAGTTAGTAGTCAGCCGGGCATTCGTTCCTCGATAAATTATTCTTCGATTTTGTTCTGACAATAGCGGGTTCCTCAGCATCAAGGCTTGCAAAATCTAAATCAATGGTTTCAACAAAACTATATACATGATAACGAACGGGCACTTTACGAAAAGTTGGTGTTTTCCCAACTAAAATTGTTGGCGTTTTCACCGAAAAATTAAGGCGTCCCCTGGTTCGTTGATGAGAGTGAGGGAGCACTGCGATTAATGATGTGGAAAAGAATGGAGAAAGTTGGGAGGAGAAACGCAACATGACCGTCCTACCCATGTGCATGTCCACTTTGATTCTAAAGAAGCAAATATTTAAATTTTCAAAGAGGAAAATTGACAGAATGCTGAAAAACTTCCGGCTAGCGGTAAACATGGTCAGCGTCTGAGTAACTTTATGAATTTTTCATTATTCTGGATTTCTGTACACTATGCACTCTAAACACTGTATATTTAAACTTCGGTGTATGTAAGCATAACTTTATAAAATGATAACAACTGCCGATAAAATAATTTCTGAAAATTGTCACCTTATTCAATGTGTATTTTATTTTTGCTGATTTGTCTGTAATTGTGTAATCCACATTCAGTCAGTGATACGTGATACTCATTCAACCGTTTGATGTGCATAATCCATGTTTTGACTGTGATATTGTAAAGTGACAACCGTGTGTGTCGAGATTGTTCGCTTATTGTAGTCAGTCAGTGTATAAATATTAAACATTATGTGTAAAATTCTGAACACGAGGAGCTGGCCGCAGAAAGACAATGGTAGAATTAGTTTTAGCTTGATGCAACTGCAACAACGAAAATCAGGGTAGGTAGTACAGTAGAGATTGTCCAGCTGCACATTTTGATCTTACAAGCTTTTCACGAAAATACAACCAATTTCCAAAATTCCGGGTTTACAAAATTTCCGGATTTAAAAATTTTATCTAATACCCACAAGATAGGTATCATTCGAGAGCTCATAACGCGCAGAACAACTTTTGTAATAGAACGAACTCTTTAAAATGTCCACAATTCCCGGAATTTGCGAAAACTGGATTTTCCGGATTTTAAAATATTTCTCCGATGCCCCACGAAACTGAAATCCGTTTCGTGACTAATAAATAATGTGTATGATATAAACCACTAAAATGGTAGTTTGCTATCATATCCAAGTTGGGAATGGAAGTACTCCTGCGGTAAACGTCACGCAGCTGTAAAAATTAACCAGAATGGGGGCTGAACCTTTATGAAATTGCTACAAGCAAATTCAATTTATCTTCATAACGTTGCCTAAATACTGACTGTAGTGACAGCTCGAGGTCCCAACACTTTTGCGATAGCATAGCTTGCTCAGAACTACCGAAAACGAAGGCGAAATCTAATGGAGTTAGCTTTGAACTTGCCAAATTTTTGTTTGAAAGTTTTAATACTTCACTATGTTCATGTTTAAAAGGTTAATTTTGCTCGATGCATGCTATATAGAGTACTTAAATATGTGGAAATGTCCAAATTAAAGAAGTCGGTCAAGTGGGTCGCCAAAATCTCAGTGGGTGGCGGTGTCACGGTGCAAATCTTCCCCCGTGCAAATCTTCCCCCCGGAAGTTTTGCACCGGTGCAAATCTTCCCCCCGGAAGTTTTGCACCGGTGCAAATCTTCCCCCCGGAAATTTTGCACCGGTGCAAAACTTCCCCCGGGGGAAGCTTTGCACCAGCTGCCAGAGCGACCGTGAAGTTACATAGCAACACATGATTCAAAAGTTTTGGGAACTATTTAAGATTAATTTTAACAAGTCTACGTTATATTTTTCGACAGTCACTTGTTTTAATAGATGAAGTAATAGTTCAATTCGTCGTCAAACCTGTTGTTTTGGCAGTCTTAATTAATTAAATTGAATTGTAGTAATACTTAGGCAAAATTGTGTCGAATTATGAATGAAATTCAACAAATACAATACCGAAATAACCTGTATCTTGCATTTAAATTTTATAACGTTCAATGACTGATACCTGGCTAGGATCAATTGAACATTATCCTCGTCTACCCCTTGGGGGGATAAAGTTCGTTTGGAAACACTTGTATTCATAACATTCCTAGACGTGTTTGGTTTATCATTCATCGAAATTCTTTTTTCAAGTCAGCTTCTCGTTAGCTGATATATTGTAAGATAAAGTTGTTACATTGAGCTAACGAAAAGCTGTACAAAAATTAATCTCAGATTCGTGGTCAACGCTTCTGAAACCCCCTGGAACCAAGATTTGAGCTAAAATGGTGGCAAACTTTTTGATCCCGTTTGTCTGCCCTGCCCCTGAAAATCTAGAAATTAATTTTTTAAAATTTTAAAAGACTGATTGAAAGTGCGCACAATCGCATTCTCACAAATTTTAAGATAATAAATCAATAATAGACAGACTAAAACTTAAAATTGATTAAAATATTAAAAATTTTCGAATTTCCCTTGAATTTGCCTTTATTTCTAGACGTCTTCCAGTTGGGGAGGGGGTGATAAAGTGCAATGAGGGCTTTGGGGGGATAAAGTTTAATCCTAGTTCTTCCAAACATTTTTCTTGCTTTCTTAACCAATTATTAATTTAATATAACCAATTATTAATTTGACTATGTAAGAATCTAAACTTTGCTTGGTTTCGTTTTTGGTGTATTTCCTTGTGAGGGCGATCTCAAGTATGGATATCTAAATTCTAAAGGACTTCTCAAAAGAGTATAGAGGAGTTTATGGAGTTAAGTGCAACTGGATTCTGAAGTAAAGAGCTAAAGAGGATAAATCCTAGTTCTGAGTCACACTAGTTACTCAAGTTAAAATAGTTAAAACTTCAATGTTAATTTTAGCTCAAACACTGTTTGATTGACATTGATAAATTCATAGTTTATACAATATAAATGAAAGTAAATTCACAAATGACTCTAAAAAAGAAACTTTCATTCATGGAGTTATAACAAACTACAAAGCACTGGTCAATTTTAATCAATTAGTTTTATTTATTGCAAAACCTGTGAATTGTGATAACTATTCCGGTTTCGGTTGTGCTAGCTTGGCTACCATACCACTCGAAAAATCCATTTGCCCGCAAATGTGAAAGCTAAAGTTTAAAGAAGCATTATCGCGTTGTTTCAAGCTGTTTCGATCAAGCTGCATTTTGCAATTTCGAAACTATAAGCCAGAGCTTAAGCTAAGACCTCAGCTGCAGTTATTATTGTTAATAACTATGAAATTCTGCCGGTGCAAATCTTCCCCCGGGGGGAAAAATTGCACCGGTGCAAATCTTCCGGGGGGAAGTTTTGCACGGGGGGAAGATTTGCACCGTGACAGCGGGTCAGGGGTCCGCGGGTAGCGGGTACCCACTTCCAACTCTGCGCCTTACCAATAATGCTGGGACCGGTTCCGATTTTTGAAAACGGTTCCGGTTCCGGTTCTTGGCTACCGGTTCCGGTTCTAGCTACCGGATCCAATTGGTAATTTTTATAAAAACGCTAAAATCAATCAATTTTTCTATATTTTTTAAAATTGCTATAAAAACATGATATATAATTGACTGCACAAACTATTGACTGCACAAACTATAAAGGTATAATATGAACTAATAATGCAAAATACATGAAACTGCACCATCACTTTAAGACGACACGGCGGGGGAGAAATCTTGCCCTTTTTAGCTCTATAGATCTTTCAGAGTCGCTATTCTTAAAATGTCAGCAGAGTATGTTTGCATCCTGAGAAAACCTTCTCCCAGCAGACGCCGGTTGCACCAAATATGTATGATTAACGTCTGAAATCTTATGAACTAAAGTCTGACCAAAAAATGTAGAAAGCGAAATTGTTTTCTCTATATCTCAAAAACGCTTCAACATAGCTACCACAAAGTATAATTTTCTGAACCGGACTGATAAGATCTTTCTTTTCGTGAAAACTTTTTTGAAATTTCCCGTGCGATTTCAAAGGGCGCCGCTTTTATATGCCCAGAAAGATTGGTACATGGTACCAAGAGTACATAATAGATAAGAGTAAGAAACTCTTACGCTAGCATGTACAAATTATGTAAGGTATGCTCGGTTCATTAACTCGGGACCCCCCCCCCCGAAACTTTCGGGGGGGGGGGGGTCCCACTTTACACTAACTACACGCTTTCATATAAGCGTGTGTCTGCTCGCTGATTGGCCCGTTAGCCTTAAGGCTTATTGTAGGCAATTTATTAGTTATTTTAATTAATTAATTATAACTTTAATCAGGTTAATACAATTAAAAAACTAATTCGACAACTTTGTAGCATTTTTTCTGCTCTTTTCAATGATGTAAAAATTGTTACACATTACATTCCTTCGAATTTTTGTATTATGCAACAATTTTTACATCATTGAAAAGAGCAGAAAAAATGCTACAAAGTTGTCAAATTAGTTTTCTAATTGCATTAACCTGATTAAAGTTATAATTAATTAATTAAAATAACTAATAAGTTGCCTACAATAAGCCTTAAGGCTAACGGGCCAATCAGCGAGCAGACACACGCTTATATGAAAGCGTGTAGTTAGTGTAAAGTGGGACCCCCCCCCGAAAGTTTCGGGGGGGGGGGGGTCCCGAGTTAATGAACCGAGCATACCTTACATAATCTGTACATGCTAGCGTAAGAGTTTCTTACTCTTATCTATTATGTACTCTTGATGGTACTACCGCCATTTTTTCAGAAAAATTTTCCCCTTGTCTGAAAGTCCTACACAGCAAACTGAGACGAATCCAACGATATAGTTATCGTGGCTACGACTTATATTGCGCCAGCAATAAATTTTTAATCGATTTCCCTTATTTCAGCTGGTTTTTGGCTCTGTGATGTTGCCGCCTTGATTTCCTATATATATATATAAATATAAAAGCGGCGCCCTTTGAAATCGCACGCAAAATTTCACGAAAAGAAAGATCTTAACAGTCCGGTTCAGAAAATATATACTTTGTGGTAGCAATGTTGAAGAGTTTTTGAGATATAGAAAAAAACAATTTCGCTTTCTACATTTTTGGTCAGGCTTTGTCTTTTCTCAGTAGTGTTGGGATTGGCCGAAAATTTCCATGGTTGGCTTGGCTTGGCTTGGCCGGAGTTTGAAGTTGGCCGGCCAATTGGCCGTTGGCCGATGGCCGGCCAATGGCCAATGGCCAAAGGCCAACTGGTTGGCCGTTGGCGTTGGCCGCTCGTTGGCCGTTGGCTGTTTCTTGGCCGTAAGCTATTGGACGCTCTTTAGCTATTTGTCAACGTTGGCGAGCTGGAATTTACTATTTTTATTCGTCTACCGTGCTTAATTAGGCGTCAACTTAATTAAACTTTATTTCAATAGTACAATTTACAATTTACAATATTTGTACAATAGTTTTTCCAAATATTTAGCTCCAACCCGCGATAACTCTGTTTCAATTTTGCTGGAGGATCGCAATAAAGTGATGAGACGTTCACCGCCAGACAAATTTACAAACTACGTTGTTAGCACACTTAAAATTTGCATGCAATTAGCAAATTTAATTGTAAAATAACGCTAATAACGATAAAAATTGTCAACATCTAAGTGAAAATCTGTAGTACTGTATCTAATGTAACGTTTATACAGCAACATGTTTACGATATTATGCAGCAAAATTAAATTTTTCAACTCAGTTAACGCACAAAATCAGTAAATTTGAGCTTGGCCAGCACTCGGCCATTGGCCAGCCAAGCCAACTGGCCGAGATTTTGTCGGCCAACGGCCAATGGCTTGGCCGGCCAATGGCCAGCCATTGGCCGCACCGGCCAATGCACAACACTATTTCTCAGAACATGTTTTGAAGGTTTTAAGCGGTTTTCTCCTTAATACTCTGCTGTAGGAATCTAACTAATCATAAATTTACGCATCATATTAGTTCTCAGGGCTGGAAAATGTAGTTTTTCGAATGAAATAAAAATGAAACTGAAACTCCGACTGAAACTGAAACAAACTGAAACCATTCTAGAAGACCTGAAACTGTCTTGGACCGCCGACAGAACTAAAATCGGTTACTGAAACAACACTAATAGCCAGCTCCATCCTTGAATTCATGTACACACACCTAGCGAAAACTAAACGACACTACTAGTTTTAATAACGCGTACAAAGTTGAGACTGACCAAACAAAATTGATAAAACGACATCGAAACAAGACAGCTTAACAACACAAACAGAGATATGAAACATTTAAAATTCAAACTGCTACAAAACACAATTTCAAGTTACGTAGGTAATATTTGATATGGTGTGCTTCAATGCACATACAAAATACATGTATTATACAAAACAGAAAACAAAAATGGCAATAGAAAACATACTATTGTGTATAAACCCTCCCACTCCCAAATAAATAAGTCTGAAAGCAGACGGCCACTAGAAACGACAAAGCACGTCCAACAAGGCAACATAAATACACTGGACTTGACACACTAACGTACATTAACAAAGGTATGTAGTCATTAAAAACAAAAATTAAATATTAAACACTCTATAATTAATTCATTCCAAAAATACTATATCGCAATCACGAACACCAAGTTACTATACTTCATTCTATCATTTTAAATAAATATAAAATACAGCCGGAAAAAATTGTCCTTTACAAAATAGGATTCACACAACGATCGTTTCAATTTCCGTAATATCAAAATCTCAAAATATATCAAAATAGACAGACTACTAAACCTCTCAAACAATCAAAAATATATACGTAAACAATAAAAGCCACTGCACTGAGATCGTATAACAAACAACAAACATAGCCAAGTTTGGTTGCAGCTGAATCCAGTTAAATCAAACCAAAATCTACAAAAATTTTTTATCCAGAGTTAAGATTTTACTCAGACTAAATTTAGTGTAACCAAACCATGACTACAAAGTAGCGTCATGTCAATACTACGCATAAATTTAAATTTCTTTATGAATTGCTGAGAAAGATGTCTGAAGGCCTTTTCACGAGAAGGTCGAGTAGAGTTAAAACAGCGTTTTTGGCCAAAAACGGCCATTTTGTGTGCAACAGGGCTCTAGAAAGCACTTGGAGACAAGCGGTTTGTTGCATGAAGAAGTGCGAAGGGAATACTAGTGCATAACGTTGGCCGATTTTTGATTTAGGTCCTGGACCGTTCTGGCGGCCGGCCCAAAGTTAATCGGTCCAAATGGTCCCAACTCCTAACTCAACAGAAAATAGTCAAAAATAGGTCTAAATATGCTGTTTTGGGCCATTTAGTGGGACGCATATAAGGGTTATCGGAGTCGCTGGACACGATGAGCATAGTCGCAGCGCGGTGCGGCATCCATAGACCGCTGGCTGTAGACTTGCTGTAAATGGTTAAACACATTAAATTAGGTGTGTCGATAGCTTACGGCATGGCAAATGAATATAGTTACATTGACAGTACAGTTTGCATCTGGTTGCGCTGCAGTAGAGTGCTGTTAAAGTACAGCACGGGCTATAACCAGCTACAGAAAAGTTGCAATCGTCTTAAATTTTGCAAGCAGGTGCAAAAGAGCATTGCAAATAGTGTCAGGAAAGGTTTCTTCATTGGCAATAAAGTTTGCATCTGGTTGCGCTGCAGGAGAGCGCTGTTGAAGTACAGCACGGCCTATAACTAGCAACAGATAAGTTGCAATCGTCTGAAATTTTGCGTTAACAACCCAATTATTGCGCTTTTAGCCTAGTCCTCCTAGCAAGTACCCTCTCCCATATTAACGTTTTAAAACCCAGTCCTCTGTCCGCTTCCTAATGTCACCCATCAAGCATTTTTCATGCTCCTTCGGAGCATTTTTATCCTTGCCTATTCCAGGCACGTATTCGATTTTCGGAGACTGCGATGAATAAGTATATGTTATATGTATACAAGTGATCAATCAGAATTTTCTGCACACTATTATGTTAAAAATTAACAACTTCAATAGCTATTCGTATGCTTTCGGAAGAAGCGTAGAAACAAAACTTTTAACAAGGGTTCAACTATTCGAAGGGCAGAGGTGGGCGACAAGCAAACGAACATGTGCTTAGCTTTGCGTACTCTATGCAGACTACACATCAAGCCTTTCTTACATGTTATATATTTTGATACAACTATTACAAACTTCTACAACGTACACAATAAATAAGTAGGTGCCTAAAAATAAAGATATATAACAATAAGTAGACAACCGCAGGATTTCTGTTCAAACATCACTATTAAAAGTTAAATGGCAGCAACTCTGTGAATAAGCTTCCCCAGAATATTGCAATAGCAATCACTGTAAACAAATCCAAAACTGTGGGGGACTCCTTTTAGAGACATCACTGCATAGATAGGACCAAGTGGAAATGAAATTTTCTAAAATCCAACAACAATCCAACTTCTGAAAGTTAATGTTTTCGTTCAAGGGGCCAGTTACACAAAAGTTATTGAATAATGCAGTAGTTTTTTGAAAACACTAATGCTGGAGGATAACCTACAGTTTTGGAGTTTCTGGTACCAAACTAAAGATCTCTTAGGAACAGGTTTAATTCGAATGTTTACGCCTAAGATCCGCTATTTTTAATTTGCAACTTCTTTTGTAAATTATTTTTTCTAGTCAAGGAAGCCATTATTTTTCGCAATTGTGCAAAATTGACTCCGACACAAGTTATAAAGTTCATGTAGATACGTACCGTGTTGCACCTCGACTACTCAAAAAATCAATATAAACGGCGAAGAGAACAGAAATGCCAAACTTTAAGATTCATATAGTCCGAAACAGTCGCAAGTTAGGCTCATTCAAACTTGGCAAAATAATTAGAGCATAGCGTAGCAGTTTAAAACTAGTGAAAGTAGTGAAATTCAAACTTGGCAAAATAATTAGAGCAGAGTGTAGCAGTTTAAAACTAGTGAAACTAGTGAAAGATAAGACAAACAAAAATTACATAAAAACATGGAGAATGAGAAGAGCATGCAGTACTAAAATCTAATTACGAATCCTACACATATCCAATATCTACATTACAATATAGGATACAATACCACAGACAGTGTGCACGCACAACCCGTTAGCTGAATATTCTCACCAATTAAATCTAAACAAGAGAAATTCAGCTCTATTAAGCATCAACCTCTTGAACAGCCGACACAACAAAGCTATATCTTCCGAACAGCAATAATACAACAGATATAAGCAGAATTAGTTTCGTAACTAAAGAAAGTAAGTATCAGTGTCTTATACAGTATTAGCATTATAGCCAGAAAATTCAGAAAACTCCGAAGATTTGGAAAATTTGAGAACAGAACACAGAATTTTAATAACGGCACAAAAAGATGAATGTGCAGAAAAATGGCTTTTACGCAGGTAGTCAAGAAATTGTTTGGACCTAATAATGTGCACAACTATTTACAAAAACAAAACCTTCACTGTGAGTCGTTCTATTAATCGATAACCAAAAAACAATTCATGTTCAGTATTACCAAGAGGGCATAATTGCACTAAGAAGAAGAGTAAGCTTCTCTTCTTTGCGTTGCGTAACGCTGCTCCGACCACAATACTCGAATGTTCTCACTTTTGGAGGAGTCGACCAAATCGACAGCGCATGCCCCCATCGGTTTGGTGGGGGGGAGTAGCAAACAGCCAATCAGATTGCAGAAACCCCACCTCCACATGGGGGTCTAGCAAAGGAAGGATTACGGCAGTTAGAGCTTATTTCCAAAAAGGACTCTAAAGGGGGGGTCGCTAAAAGCGGCCCCCGTTGGGGGGGGGCCGCCAACAGCCAATAAGAATGAGCCAAACTTTGCCTGCCTGCGCGATCTCCCCCAAGCGGGGACCACTTTCGGATCCCCCTCCCCCACAAACAGAAGGAAGGTATCCCTGTCGACCCCCCCAAACGGGGGAACATTCGCGTATTGTGGTTAGAGCACCGTTACGCAATGCTAAGAAGAGAAGCCCTCTAGTGGTTTACTCTTCTTCTAATACATAGAAGAAAACCATGGACTCTTGATATTACATTCGGCAAAAATTTCACAGTCTAGCATCAAATCTTATACAACTGTTCGTCTTCAAATTTTTGCGCAATTTTTCCAGGCAACGATAACGTCCTTACTCACACCTTTATTGTTTGGTGAAAAAGGTTCAGAATTTCTACTGGAATAGAAATTTTACCATGGAGGATATTATGGGGAATGCATTTATAAGATCTGATTTTAGTCTATAAAATTCGGAAAAAAATGATAGACCCACCTTAGGCGATTGATTAAAAATTCCTAAGCTGTTATCCACATTGTTGTCGAAATTTTGAAGCTACACCCAAGCAACTGTCAGCGACATAAGTCACAAAACCCATAGACTACGCGCAAATTTGTCCAACTTAGTATTATGTTCGTACATATTCTATACTAGAAAACGCTTTCAGCAGAACGAGACATATGAACAGGATGAGACGGACTGCGAGTCAGCCGTTTTTTGGGCAATTTCTCAAAAGACTTGAGCAACTGACTGAAATCCGGTCGATCTGAAGTCTTGTAGTTCCAGGAAACCATCAAGATTTCCTAAAAGCAAGCATTAAAGCATAAACGTACCGATATATAAAGTTTCCCATACCATTTTCAAAAACATTACGGCGACACCACAGTTTTGCCGGATGTTAGGATTTTGAACCCGTAGTGCTCAATTTACTGCAAAATGCAAATTATCAGTGTAGGGAAATTAAGGTAACTCATATATTTGGATATTTTCGTGTTGGGTGTATGAACATAGCTCACTAATCTCCAGAACATGAAAATTTTGTCTACATGTTGAAAATTTAGATATTCTAACCTTGACTTCTTTGGCTGCCTGAATACTGCCGAGACTAGGCTTCATCCCATGTCCCACTTGCCACAATATGGTGTGGGAAGGGTATCGTTTAAAGGGAAATTCACCGGTCAACAATTCATACCACACACTTCTAAAACGTCATTCAAGCACAACACAATTTATTCTATAATTGTCTACATCATATTTTATCAAACATTCATATGATTTTGGAACCTACTTCAACCGTAAGCACAAACTTAAGCTTAATTTTAGTTTCACATTATTAAAACGTCTCAGTTTCCAAGACTTTGCAGTAAGGATAACAACATGTTAATATGTCTAATTAAAATAGTACAAAAGATTAGAAGCTCAGGAAAAACGACAAACCCGAAAGCATAAATATCCGAAGCATAAGAAAATGGGAGGTCGGGGATTTTCTCAGAGGATTCTCTTTCAGACAGATCGTCATCAAATGACTGGGTGGAGGAATTGGGGAATCCTGAAACTAGGGAGGATCCAGACGGACTTGTCGGGGATGGAGGACGATCCTGGAATGAGGGAAGGGCGCGCATCAATTCCGGGGCCAGATAGCACAACCAGTGTTCAGGAACGTGAATTCGACGCAATCTAAAACTATTGTTGCAGTAGCCCTAATGTAATAGAATAAAATTAAAAGTCTAACAGTTGCTAACGGCTAACTAATACAAATCAGCATGAAACGAACAAAAATGCTTAAACTCTCCATACTCTGGCTGCATGAACAGAGGTAACAAAAATACAGAAATTTAAAGTATTACTATAGTTTCGTTTTCGTAATTTCATTTACATATTATATTGTACGCACTCCTTTTTGGTCTGTGTTCTACACAACCGATGAACGCTGAACAATCCAAAATCGGTGATCACAATATTCTGATTTTCCAAAAATATATTCTTTGTCCGGAGATCCTTGTGAATTATCTTTTTCCCATGCAAATAAGACATACCCTAAATATTTAACCAAGTCAGCTCAGATTATAGCACACTAACAAGAACCACCGTTCCTAGCGGCTACATAATTATTGGGCAACAAAATTAGAATTTACAAAAGTTCAAGAGTTAGAACTTAGAACGCAGAAGAACTTAACAAACTGATTCTTGGATTCACGCAAGAAACTACAAGGAGGCTAGAAAGTAAAACGTTAAAACGAGGAACAAATTTTATAATCAAGAAGATACATTAGCTATTAGTGATGTGGATCGGATCGGCAAAATCGGTCCGATCCGCGATCCGGAGGCCGGATTGGATCGGATCGGTAGGACAGCTGGATCGGTCTGGATCGGATTATACCCAACATCACAAATTTAAGTTGTACCCGACGCATATATATTTGTGACTGAACTTGACTTTGAGCACTGCACTGTTTTGTGCGCACATTTTTCTACTAGGTAATCAAACTTGCTTTCGGTTTTGAGTCTCTCAAGCTCAGCATTCAGTAAGCAGTATACAAGAAATAAAAATGCTCCTCTGGAGCATGAAAAAGTAATATGGGTGATGGTGAGGTTGCAAAATCAAGAGAGGACTAGTCTTTAAAATGCTTAATATGGGGCTAGGTTCAAAAATAGAAGAGGACTAGGTTGTGAGCGAATTAATATGGGCACAGCTTCGCCGAACAACCCATATTCGCGGTTTGTAAATGCAAATTATTATGCATCCACGATACATTTGGTTTATAGTTCATAAATAACCTACAGCTACGGTATGTGCTCGAGCTTTATTCGAACTTTTATTTTAGCAAAAGTTTTCTTCGATAAGTGCTTCATACTAACCAGCGCATTTTACGTATCCATTTATAAAGAAAATTTATATTCAAGAATAATTTAGGACTCTCCCACGATCTTCTATTTCCTCCTGACTTAGACCAATAGCTTTAGCATCATATCCTTAGACTTTTCCTAGTAGTAGAGCCTGCGGTAGTTCAACACAACAAAATGATGATAGTATAGGTATATTCCTAGCAGCTAGTCTAACAGTACGTGCAAACAGCTATATTCGATGAGTATTCAACTGCTTAATTTTTTATTGACTGACATTCTCTAAGCTAAGACGAAACGTGAAATCCCGCGAATATGGGTTGTTCGGCGAAGCTGTGCCCATATTAATTCGCTCACAACCTAGTCCTCTTCTATTTTTGAACCTAGCCCCATATTAAGCATTTTAAAGACTAGTCCTCTCTTGATTTTGCAACCTCACCATCACCCATATTACTTTT
>JASAND010021651.1:0-11903 GCA_030248195.1 Trissonchulus latispiculum
TGGTCGAAACCTACGCGAAATAGAAACGACTATATATATATATATATATATATATATATATATATGGCATTCTTTGAACTTAGAATATTTTAGAATGTATAAACAATGTACGCATCATTGCTGCTGACACAAAATATTTGCCAGAGCTTTAATATTGGCTTAAGAAAAAAATTTCTTTGACGATAAAAAGAAAATTTATATATACGTACAATACGTGCGTATATATGAACAGAATTTCAAAGTGTTTTACCAAAAAAGTATCGGATATATCTTTTCACTAAAGTCAAATCCAATTTGAGCTCAACTTTATGAAAAATTGTAATATATACAATTTTTCAATAGCAAAAGCTGTTCCCCTAGCGTACAGGTATGCTACATCTCGCCTACTTACCCAGAACTAACTTGGTGGGATCTAGACCGCACAAGCTACGAATATCTGCATCAGGCTTTACGAATCATTTTTACCAATCCATGTTCATATGCAAGATATTCGTGGGACCCAGACTGCGCGGGGAGGCTGTAGCATACCAATTCATTTCATTCACCCTCCCAGGGAGTTATATTAACTTTCAAATCGCATACAGTTACGCTAAAATGGGGCACAGTGTTACAATTCCACTGGTGGGTCCCTACACACAATAATTACATACGTATATATATATATGCATAAACAAAATTTCACCAATAATTACTTATTAAGTGGGTTGGTTGAGGTGTGCATCAGTTTAAGGAAACTGTCTTAAACAGAAAACTGTTTTTCGGCGTTTTGGTCGGGGGCACATATAGTAAATCGACTACGCTCGTTTCAATGGGCATTTCGCCGAAACCGACGGAAGTGACCACTGGTCACTACAGCCTATGGTGCCTATTGACCACTGGTCAAACGGCCTAAAGCTGCGTTTTTCGGCGTTTTGGTCGGGGGCACATATAGTAAATCGACTACGCTCGTTTCAATGGGCATTTCGCCGAAACCGACGGAAGTGACCACTGGTCACTACAGCCTATGGTGCCTATTGACCACTGGTCAAACGGCCTAAAGCTGCGTTTTTCGGCGTTTTGGTAGGGGGCATATGTAGTAAATCGACTACGCTCGTTTCAATGGGCATATCGCCGAAACCGACGAAAGTGACCACTGGTCACTACAGCCTATGGGGCCTATTGACCACTGGTCAAACGGCTTAAAACTAAGTTTTTCGGCATTTTGGTCGGTGGCATATATAGTAAATCGACTACGCTCGTTTCAATGGGCATATCGCCGAAACCGACGGAAGTAACCACTAGTCACTACAGCCTATGGGGCCTATTGACTACTGGTCGAGGTTGAGGGCATTTATAGTAAGTCGACTACGCTCGTTCCAATGAGCATATTGCCGAAACCGATGGAAGTGACCAGTGGTCACTATGACCTCGGGCCCTATTGACCACTGGTCAAATGGCCTAAAACAGCGTTTTTCGGCGTTTTGGTTGGGGACATTTGACTACGCTCGTTCCAATGAGCATATTGCCGAAACCGAAGGAAGTTACCAGTGGTCTTGCTTGACCAGTGGTCAAACCCCTTAAAACAGCGTTTTTCGGCGTTTTGGTCGGGGGCATAAATAGTAAATCGACTACGCTCGTTTCAACGGGCATATTGCCGAAATGGAGGGAAGTGACCAGTGGTCACTACGGTCTATGGGGCCTATAGACCAGTGGTGTTTGGAGAGGCGAAAAAGTTTTATTCTTATGCCACCCACAAACAGAGGTTGCAGCGGCCGAAGCTTGGGGCGGAGGTGAGAATTCAGTGGTACTATATATTGATATAATCAGTTTTCTGCTCTACCTACGGCACTGTTCAAGCTCCTTGTATCCATTACCGCATTGCTGGAAAGGGATCCTTTAAAATGACAGAAGGACAAGAAATAAAAATGCTCCTCTGGAGCATGAAAAAAGTAATATGGGTGATGGTGAGGTTGTAAAATCAAAAGAGGACTAGTCTTTAAAATGCTTAATATGGGAGCTAGGTTCAAAAATAGAAGAGGACTAGGTTGTGAGCGAATTAATATGGGCACAGCTTCGCCGAACAACCCATATTCGCGGGATTTCACGCTTCGTCTTAGCTTTTGTCGCATACAGAGCTATCAGTGTCAGTCAGTAATAAGAAATTTAAGAAGTTGAATACTCATTGAATATATTTAGTTGTTTGCATACACTGCTCTGTTAGACTTGCTAGGAATATATACTTAAATTATCATGATGGGGTCGTGTTGAACTGCAGCAAGCAACGAGATGAGATCTAAGGATATCATGCTACAGCTATTGGTTCAAGCAGGAAGGAAATAGTTAGTATAAAGAGTTTCTCAAAGAAAAAGTTTGCTAAAATAAAAGTTCCGTTACGCTCGAATATATATATACTAGGGATCGACCGGAATTCCGGTTCCGGTTCCGGTTCCGGTACTTTTTGGTTCCGGTTCCGGTTCCGGTTTTTGAAAACGTACCGGAACCGGAACCAATTTTAGTCTATTATCAAAAGCAAAATTTTATTAAAATTTTCAAAAATTTTATCAAACTTCTTTAAAACTTTTTGAAAAAACTGCGATTCTCTTATAACCAGAATATTATTTATTTAAAAATTTTCGCCTGCGGCGCTATTGCATTATATATATACTTAGAATGTTTTGAATTTGTAATAATAATGTCCTTTAAGTCAACTTGCATTCGATTAAATTATTCATCGAAATTCGTATATAGAATGTAAAAATATAGATGCCGTTTATTCATCGAAAATGTGCTCGAATAATATAAATATAGCATATTCATACCGTGTATAATTAATTTTAAATTTTAAATTTTAAATAAAGCTATAATGAAGTAAAGTTTAACCGTGCTATAAGACAAAAATCTCTTAATAAATTGCAAATTTCATGTTCCTGCATTGAAATAACTATATAAAATATAAAGCAAACGTTATTACAATGTTCTAGTAACTATAAAAAAAGCGAAAAATTGTGCAAAAATTGTCCAAAACGTCAGAAAAAATTTTCGATTTTTGTAGTGTTAAAGAGCTGGTTCCGGTTCCGGTTCCGGTTTTCTAAAGCCAATTCCGGTTCCGGTTCCGGTTTTTTGGAGTTCCGGTCGATCCCTAATATATACGTAGCAGTAGAGATTGTTTATGCACTATCATGGGGGAGCTCGGAGAGCCCCCCATAATATGAGCTATAAAGGCACTTTGCGGATTTTGAAAAGTGCTAATTAGGCATAACTAATTAACGGGAAGGAATTAAGAGCTAATATTTACATTTTTGAAATCTCCAGGCCAAGAGCTTTCGAATGATACCAAACTTGCCCGGAAAAAATGAACTTTGAAAAAATCGACTTTCTCTTACGGGTTTAAAAGTGGGGGTTTTTTCTCTGTATTCAGCATGATTTTTTCCAATTTTGTGTTGACTCGATTTTTCGAACGGCCCATAGGAAAAATTTTTCTATACTATTTTTTGAATATCTAGGCAATGGTACTTAGCAAGTTTATGTTTTTTTCCGAATTTCTATCTGGTTCGATTTTTATAGATGGTCAAAAATGGAAAAAATAGCGTTTTTGGACACCTTCAAGCTGAAAAATTTCTAAGTCCGAAAATTTGAAAATAGTCTAAAAACGGGCAAAAACAGCGTTTTTCGGCCTCGGGGTGGTACCCACATAGAGTAAATCAGGGTCGCTGAACACGATGAGCATAGTGCCGACACCCTATCTCGCCTGGTTCATCTGGTTCAACTGGTTCAAAGTTGAACCAGTTCCTGGTTCAAGCTACTGGAGATAGCTAGAAGGCTGAAATTTTGCATACAAAGGTTATTGGGCATGGGGAATTCACTGGTTGTGTTACTTTGGTGATTCGACCCATGGCTGGCCAGATCTGGTTCAACTGGTTCAAAATTGAGCCAGTTCCTGGATCAAGCTACTTTAGATAGTTGGAAGGCTGAAATTTTGCATCCAAAGGTTATTGGGCATGGGGAATTCACTGGTGGTGTTCCTTTGGTGATCCGACCCATGGCTGGCCAGATCTGGTTCAACTGGTTCAAAATTGAACCAGTTCCTGGTTCAAGCTACTGGAGATAGTTGGAAGGCTGAAATTTTGCATACAAAGGTTATTGGGCATGGGGAATTCACTGGTGGTGTTACTTTGGTGATCCGACCCATGGCTGGCCAGATCTGATTCAACTGGTTCAAAATTGAACCAGTACCTGGTTCAAGCAACTGGAGATAGTTGGAAGGCTGAAATTTTGCATACAAAGGTTATTGGGCATGGGGAATTCACCGGTGGTGTTACTTTGGTGATCCGACCCATGGCTGGCCAGATCTGGTTCAACTGGTTCAAAATGGAACCGGTTCCTGGTTCAAGCTACTGGAGATAGTTGGAAGGCTGGAATTTTGCATACAAAGGCTATTGGGCATGGGGAATTCACTGGTGGTGTTACTTTGGTGATCCGACTCATGGCTGGCCAGCTCTGGTTCAACTGGTTCAAAATTGAACCAGTTCCTGGTTCAAGCTACTGGAGATAGTTGGAAGGCTGAAATTTTGCATACAAAGGTCACTGGGCATGAGGAATTCACTGGTGGTGTAACTTTGGTGATCCGACCCATGGTTGACCAGATCTGGTTCAACTGGTTCAATGTTGAACCAGTTCCTGGTTCAAGCTACTGGAGATAGTTGAAAGGCTGAAATCTTTCATACAAAGGTTATTGGGCATGGGGAATTCACTGGTGGTGTTGCTTTGGTGATACGACCCATGGGGGCCCAGATCTGGTTCAACTGGTTCAAAGTTGAACCAGGTCCTGGTTCAAGCTACTGGAGATAGTTGGAAGGCTGAAATTTTGCATACAAAGGTCACTGGGCATGAGGAATTCACTGGTGGTGTAACTTTGGTGATCCGACCCATGGTTGACCAGATCTGGTTCAACTGGTTCAATGTTGAACCAGTTCCTGGTTCAAGCTACTGGAGATAGTTGAAAGGCTGAAATCTTTCATACAAAGGTTATTGGGCATGGGGAATTCACTGGTGGTGTTACTTCGCTGATCTAACCCATGGCTGGCCAGATCTGGTTCAACTGGTTCAAGGTTGAACCAGGTCCTGGTTCAAGCAACTGGAGATAGCTAGAAGGCTGAAATTTTGCATACAAAGGTTATTGGGCATGGGGAATTCACTGGTGGTGTTACTTCGCTGATCTAACCCATGGCTGGCCAGATCTGGTTCAACTGGTTCATGGTTCAAGCTACTGGAGATAGCTGAAAGTCTGGAATTTTGCATGCAAAGCTTATTGGGCATGGCGAATTCACTGGTGGAATTTGTGATTGCTGCTGCCACAGTTATGGCAGCGTTCCCAAAAACTAGACGGAGGACAAGTAGGAAAAATGCTCCTTGCAGTCGCATGAAAAAGTTAATATGAGCTATAATGGTCTACATTTAAATGTGTCAAGGACAAGATTTAAAATGTTTAATATGAGCCAACATCTAAATAAGTAGAGGACAAGATGTAAACGGCTAATATGAGCCGCTACGTTTCTCTTGGGCTCATATTGACGCGACTAAAATGGCAAACATATATACAGTTTACGGTTGGCATATAAGCATCAGTGTTTATAAATGATTTGATTGGGTTGGGAATATATTGAATAAATGTGATGATTGCGATGATAACTTCAAATGTGATTTCTCAAGATTTCACAACATGTGTAAGTTCCACATTTTCGTTTGTTCATTAGATTGGACTTCGGTTTCGTTTTGCTTTGCAAAATTAATGTTTATTCGTCGTTATTCATGTAAGCCATTTCAGTGTTGGATTAAAAGTAAGCAAAAGCTAAATGACCGTCAATATGAGCCCAAGAGAAACGTAGCGGCTCATATTAGCCGTTTACATCTTGTCCTCTACTTATTTAGATGTTGGCTCATATTAAACATTTTAAATCTTGTCCTTGACACATTTAAATGTAGACCATTATAGCTCATATTAACTTTTTCATGCGACTGCAAGGAGCATTTTTCCTACTTGTATATAAACTAAATGTAGCTTGGATGGATATGCATAATGATTTACGTTTATAAACCGCGAATATGGGTTGTTCGGCGAAGCTGTGCCCATATTAATTCGCTCACAACCTAGTCCTCTTCTATTTTTGAACCTAGCCCCCATATTAAGCATTTTAAAGACTAGTCCTCTTTTGATTTTACAACCTCACCATCACCCATATTACTTTTTTCATGCTCCAGAGGAGCATTTTTATTTCTTGTATATATATATCTAAAAACAAGCTGCCCCCCCTAGCAAGCCTACACACTGAAAAAAATCTCACTAACCCTTCAGGGCGCATCACATTCTCATCGCCACAGTCACAGGCACCACCCGCCTGCGAGCGAAACATGTTGAAATCGTGGCCCTCATGGTCGGCGGCCAGGAAACAGTCCGCGCACAGGGACATACAGGGTGACAGGCCGCAGGTGCGACAGCGATAGGCCACAAAGTTGGGCGTCCAGACCAGGCCACAGGTCACGGCATTGTCATACTGAGCCACTGCAACAACAACAACAACGCAAACGATAGGAATGACAAACAGATTAACAGCGCACAAAGAATTAAACAAATCATTTAAAAATTAAATATAGTATTTGCAGTGATACGGGTACATAGCAGACGCTTGACAAACCGGCAACAACATCCTTTAAAAAATGGGTAAAAGAAAACCAAGAGGTGGAAATAAACCAGTTTCTAGTTTTGCATCCAAACTACCAAAAGTGGTTCTTAAGTGCTCCGAAAATTAATCCAAATCCACACCGTAAGTTTATGCGTTCTTTCAGGTGAATTTTGAATGAATTGAATTTTTGAATTTTTTGCTAGCTGGGCAAAAACCTGATTTTTGCGAATCGACTTTTTGGCTAAGGCAACGTGGCCAAAAAGCGCTCAAGGAAAAAGAAATACGCGAAAGAACGCTGAAACATAATTTATTTTATATTTCACCGAATTTTGAAAGATTTACAAATTTTTTAACATGGAAACTGACCAATTGACACCTAGCCAATTGATGCTGCAAATTTTCATGATTAATTTTCTAACTTTAAGCTTGTAAGGAATATCACAAAATATGAGTTGTATGCCCGCCGAATACGGGGTGGTTTTCCCCCATTGGGCTTCACCATAGGTGTAATTGGGGGGAGGTTTGGGGGAGCGAGCCCCCCAGCCATTTTTTCAAACCACCCCCAAAAATTTTTGGGGGCCCCCGGGCCCCTCCAACTGGGGAGGGGGGGTAGTCGCACCGCAGGCGCGAAAACCTGGCCAAAATTTGGGTGTATAAATTCTGCAAAATTTTTCAAAAATGTCCTAAGTTTTGGTTGAAAGTGTTCATTATTGCGAGAAATACACGTTTTTAACAGTTTTATGTACTTTCTGACTCAATATTGACCTTATTTTGGAGTTAAAAACATGTTGTCAATCAGTTTTAGGAGTTTAAGTCCCCTGTCTAATGTTAAGATTACTTCATGGTTGGATGTTTTTTGGCATTAGCGATGGCTGAAAATGCAATTTTTGGCATAATAGAAAACATTTTTGGGGAAGGTTTGGGGGGGTCGTGGGGGGTCTGGGGGAGGTCTTAAAAGGGGGCCCGCCCCCAAAATTTCGGGGAGGGGGCCTCCCCCAACCCAAATCCCCGTTACACCTATGGTCTTCACTCCGGGTAATTAATAGGTCAAAATAAGTGTAGTGCGTATATTTTCTGGATTTCATTATATCGATTTTTATTGCAAAAAGGCACGAAAAATGCTAAAATATTAAATCGATTTTAATGTAATTTAATTTTAAAATCAATTTTACTGCAAAAACAAGTGGCTCCGGCCTCCACACCGATCATCCAGTTAACATTTTAAAATCTGAATGCCAGCACAAACCACGAAATTCTGGATCCGCTAATGACTTCAAGGACCCGCGATAAAGTGATTTAACCAGGTTACGTAAGTCGCTAACGCTGGCACTACTAGGTTATCAAAACTAACTGAATGTTACGAAAACAGGGTTGGGTTTAAGCCTGGTTTCATTTAAAAACTGGGTTAGGTTTAGGCATAGTGTTAACATTCCTTGACATATATATTATATACACTACATTACATTACAATTAATTGACGACAAAACATCCATTTCATGGAATTTTTTAATTTTTCAACTCTAATTTATATACTTCTTATATAACTTGTTTGCATTGGATAAAGATACACATTTACGTTTAAAAATATATGTATACATGTATCTACGTATATTCGTGTTTGTACCAAGTTTAGAGAACTGATCAAATGGCTGTCCGCCGGTGACCAGCTGTCGGCACCACTCCACCAGCTGGGCGTCACCGATCTGACACTGACCAAAAACTCGTTCCAGCACCTCATCAACCACTTTCTGACTCTCCGCCTTTTGCCTAAAAAAAGTATAAATATATGTATATTCCCAATATTTTCATACACCCCAGGTGGCCAAATCCCAGACCCACCCACCCAAAATTTTCCAGACCCACCCTCAAAATTTAGAAAATTTTGCCTCAAAATTAAGAAAAATTCAAAGTTTTTGCAAAAAATTTTTAGAATATATAGTTTTTTAGAATATATACATGAATAAAAATGAAGAAATATACGTAGTTGACGTTTAGCTGGAAATAACGTTTTTTAGCAAATTTGACCAAAAAAGTTTTACCCCAATTCCCCAAATTCGTTTTTTCCGGACCCCACCCCACCTCAAAACGGCTGACCCCACCCTAATTTCGCCTACACCCTCCCCAACTTTTTCTCAACGTATATACGTACACCTATGTTTACAGACATAATTATATATATATATATATACAAGTAGGAAAAATGCTCCTTGCAGTCGCAGAAAAATACTGGTATATGATGGCCAGCATTTAAGCGTGTCAGGACAAGACTTAAGATATTTAATATGACAGCATCTAAATATGTAGAGGACAAGATGTAAACATCTAACATGAGCCGCTACGTTTCTCTTGGGCTCATATTGACGCTCACTTTGGTTACGCCTGTGGTACGTATCCTCTAAACAAACATTATTAAACCTAGCTAGTAACGAGACTGAATATTAATACTGGCGTATACGTTTAGCAAAAATCAGAATTGCCAGATTTTTCAACTTCACTTCAAAAATGTGTTTGTTTTACGACGCTGCTTCAGATCACTATACGTATACATGTATGGGAAATTATTAACAAAAGACAATCAATATAAACCTGAATAAGGAAATAAAAATTAGGTATCACAGACGATACTCAACACTATAGTGAGATTCCTCCATCCTTATGCAAACCATCGTAACCTTTTGACTATCTGAAAAGCCTTTGTATCTACAAAATATATTAGCCATTTCATTTGCGTCAATAGACTGAAGAAACATGTGACTCATATTGAACGTTACATCTTGTCCCTCTACATATTTAGATACTGTCATATTAAACATTTTTTTAAGTCTTGTCATATTGCAGCAAATATTGGCCATCATAGCTCATATTAACTTTTCATGCGACTGCAAGGAGCATTTCTACTTGTCCTATTTCATTTTTGGTATTGTATCAGAGTGTGATACCATCCATAATGAGTGAGTTTTAACCTTATATATATGAAGCCTGAGATTTTGTATTTACCTCCCTCCAGCTATATAATAGAACAATCTTTGCCACATTCATTTAGCTAAAGATATAATGAAACAATCTTGGCCGCATTCATTTTTGGGAGTTGACAATTTTTCGCGAACTTACGGCGACAGCACACGAATATACCCTCTCCGCAGGCGATGGAACCACTTTTCGTGGGTGCTATAATGACAAAAGTTGATCGCCTTGCCGGGGCTTTCATTTGATACCACGAACTTGACCACCTTATGAAGACTTTCATTTTTTTGACCCACCGGACCCACCGTACTGGGTAGAGCACCCAAATACAAGGACGATGGAGCTTGCACTTTTCGGGTGTTGCATAATGACAAAGTTGATCGCCTCGCCAAGGTGCTTTCATTTGATAAAGAACTTGACCGCTTTTGAAGACTTTTCATTTTACCCACTCGGATCCACTGTGGGTAGGGCACCCTACCCTATGTCCGTGAGGAGCACTTTTTTTGTGGGTGGCATAATGACAAAGTTGATCAAGCCCCCCTTGGGCTTTCATTTGATACCAAACCCCACCACTTTTTGATCACTTTCATTTTTGACCCACACCGGACCCGCAACATGGGTGGGGCACCCGCCCACGGATCGGTGGGGCAATTCGCACGGGTCAGTATCATTGACCAAAGTTAAGTCGCCTTGCCAAGGGGCTTTCATTTGATACCAAACTCTAATGGCACGGGCACTTTCATTTTACCCACTCGGACCACCGTGGTGTGGGGCAACCCGCCCAGGACGATGGAGCCGCGCCGAGGCAGGTGGGTTGCGTAATGACAAAAGTTGATCGCGCCGGGAAACTTTCATTGATACGAAACACAGCCACTTTTTGAAGACTTTTCATTTTTTTTTTTGACGTGATGACCCACACCACCGTACCACCGTGGGTGAGCACCCGCCACCATGTCAATGGAGCCACTTTTCGGCGTGTGGCATAATGATAAAGTTGATCCATATCGCCAGGGCTGGGTGATACCCGACATGACCGCTGAAGACTTTCATTTTTTTTTTGACCCCTGCACACCGTACCCACCGTGGGTGTGGTTTACCTACAAGGACGATGGAGCCACTTTTCCGGGTGTGGCACTGTACTGACAAAAGAGATTGATCGCCTCGCCAAGGGCTTTCATTTTTGATACCAAACGAGCCACTTTTAAGAAGACTTTTTTTTCTGAGCCCACGGGTGCTAGACCCGCAGCGGAGGTGGGGCGCCGCCCACGGAGACGATGGAGCAACCACTTTTCAGGGTGGCAACACAATGACAAACACAGTTGATCGCCTCGCCAAGTAAGGCTTTTTCATTTTTTATATATAAAAATTTTTTTTTTTTTTTTTTTTTTTTTTTTTTTTTTTTTTTTTTTTTTTTTTTTAAAAAAAAAAAACACATGACCCACTTTTGAAGACTTTCATTTTTTGAGCCACAAGCTGACCCACACTGTGGGTGGGGCACCCGCCCACGGAGACGATGGAGCCACTTTTCAGGTGAGCGATAATGACAAGAGATTGATCGCCTCGCCAGGGGCTTTCATTTGATACCCGGACGTACCCACTTTATGAAGACTTTCATTTTTGAGCCACAGCTGACCCGCTGTGGGTGGGGCGTCGCCCTGCAGGACGATGGAGCCAGCAAACCGAGGTGAGCATAATGACAAAAGTTGATCGCCTCGCCAAGGGCTTTCATTTGATACCAAACATGACCGCTTTTGAAGACTTTGTTTTTGAGCCACACGGGGAGCCACTGTGGTGGAGCGCAGCCAGGTCAGAGGTCACATCCGTCAGTTTCGGCAGTATGCCCATCGTGTTCAGCGACCCGATTTACTATATATGGATTCCCGCGAGGCCGAAAAACTGTTTTTGCCGTTTTTAGACTATTTTCAAATTTTTTCGGACTTAGAAATTTTTCAGCTTGAAAGTGTCCAAAAACTATTTTTTTTTTTCGATACGACCGTACCAGAAAGAAAATCGAACCAGATCGAAATTCGGGAAAAAACATAAACTTGCTAAATGCCATTGCCTAGATAATCAAAAAATAAAGTATAGAAAAATTTTTCCCTATGGGCCGTTTGAAAATCGAGTTAACAGAAAAATGAAAAAAATCATACTGAATACAGAAAAAAAAACCCCACTTTTCAAACCCGTAAGAAAGTCGCATTTTTCAAAGTTCATTTTCCGGGCAAGTTTGGTATCATTCAAAAATGTAGCCTGGAGATTTCAAGTATTATAAATATTAGC
>JASAND010021652.1:0-121815 GCA_030248195.1 Trissonchulus latispiculum
CAATTACAGCTGCCAAGCTAACAATTTTTATTTAGGAAATTTAGGTAAGATATTTATATATTTCAACTGCTGTGCGGGTGTTAGACAAAAGAAAGGAACTTAGACCAGGAGAAATTACTTTGGTTCCTCTGGCATGCAACTTCGGTGACAAGAGAAGTGGGCGCTAATAACAGCATTGCAGTCAGTGCAAAAGATTCTTCGTTCTGACACCATGTGTTTTCAGGAGATGCTTCTTAAGTTTCTCCACTTTTTTGCAGTTATCGTCCTGTGCGGCAAAATACAAACATCCATCCACAGGACATCGGAAGCTTTGATTGAATTGCCTGAATGAGAATGCCAACATTGGATATGGATGGACGACTGGAGTGAATGGAGAGCCAGTTTTAGTTCCTAATTTTGTTTCCAAAGCCATTGTTGATTTTGTTTTGTTCGCTATTAAAGGATTACAAGACTTCGTGTTGAGGAACAAATCTTGCAAACTTGTTTCACTGCAAGACCTCTATCAAGAGTGCATAATTGCACTACCTATTATCAAGAGTACATAATAACTAAGAGTGTGACAAACGTCAAGCTCTTAGTTATTAGGCTTGGGACATCATCTGCACGATAACGGCTGACCCCCCCCCCACAAATTAGACCCATCACTTCAAACAAATTTGCAAGCTATGTTTGGATGCTAAAGCTCGCAACAGACGCACATTGAACCAACTGAGTAGTTGTGTTTTCGAGCTTTAGAACGTAGGCATAGCGTGCGAAATTCTTTGAAGTGATGGGTCTAATTTGTGGGGGGATCAGCCGTTATCGTGCATATCATGTCCCCAAGCCTAATAACTAGCAACAGTTTCTTCACTGATCCCATCTCCTCTGGTTTTAATCATTTGCTCACTCAACAGTAGTATCGTTGAATAACCCATAAGGCCGTCATCAGGGTTTTTCATCGTAGATTTCCTGAATTGTTGATGTGTAAACATCTATGTCATTTACATGGCCTGAAACCTCAGCAAGGACCCTGTGCTGGCTCAGCCTGTGAAATTTGAGGTACAACTGAGATTCAAATGACATGTTGCATGCCTAACAATAGCTAAAATATACACTGAAGTGTCCTGAATTGTTGATGTCTAAACAGTCCTGAATTGTTGATGTCTAAACATATATGCCATCTAAACCTCAGCAAGAACCGCGGGCTGGCTCAGCCTGTGTCGAGGTTCAACTGAGATTCAAATGGCATGTCGCATGCCTAACAATAGCTAAAATATACATGCTAGAAATAAAATATCAGAGCTCTTTATTGCCAGTTCAACACCAGTTAACCTTTGTACAATGTTCAACTTAAATTTTAATGAAATTATTTCTAGATTTATTATTTCGAGCGTAAATAAACTAGAATTTAGAATATTGTTTATATCGGTTTTCGCCATTCCACTGACATGGATCACTATATCGAATTGCATTGCGCGATTTATTTTTGATTTTTCTACTTTCTCCAATCTTGCTGATTTGTACAAATGATTATTATCTAAATATATTTTACTGAGTTTTTAAAATTAAAGTCGTAAGACTTTCGGTTCTCGGGTATTCTCACCTCAAACTGAAGATATCACTTGTTAAATATGGGAAACTAAAATGTTCCGCTTTTGCGGACTAGTGACAAAAAATCTCGAAACTGGGCAGAGCTAGCATCAGTTGTTAACATTTGAAAAGCCTATAGAAGAACTGTGATTTGTTGGAATGAGAAGTCAGAATTCGAATTAGTTAGAATTAGAAGGCTTTTAAAACTTTTGAATATTAATTTTAATTATTAATTTTTGAATAAATAAAATTTGAAGACACTTAAAAATTGGGTCACATTTTTGATATTCATAGATTAATTTAAAAACTTCACAGGCCTAAATTGAAATTCTAATTCAAGATACCGCAATTTAACATTTTGGCAATAATTTAATATAGAAACTGTCCAGATTCATGAATCTTTTGGCACGGGAGAAAAATGACAAATTTTCTCACTACCTATGTTTACACGAAATCTCAACTTTCAGATGAAAATACTCGACAATAAAGCAAGACTTACCACTTATCTTTTTGAGCGAGATCGCTCAGTGGCTCAAGCTTTTTGGTTTTCTTTCCATCCCTGTCATGCTTTGCTTGGTATTCTATCATTTATGATAGATAATTTTTCAAGATCTGCTTCTCTTCTTTCCAAAATATGTAGTTATAATTTTTATGGGAAACCTCGAGTGTGTAGAAATTTCACTGTCATCTTCGTTCGATACACACGCAAAAATCGCGCGGCCGTGCCGGAATATTTTTTTAAAAATGACACGGTTTCTTTAAAAAACACACAGATTACGTCAGTTTAAAACATAAATGCATTGAACCTGGCTTATTTTAGGTGATTTTTCATGGTGGGAAAGCTTCATGGAGGAGGCGTCAATGGGGTACTCAATACTAAGCCAGAAAACATGAATCAGCTCAAAATTTACACATACAAATCAATTCACAAAAATACCAAAATTTTAGGAAGTAGTAACTAACTTTTCTTAGCCTATGCCGCTCCTTTGCAGCCCATTCCAGACGACATTCAAGCACTTGATGTCCGCGTCGCAGGGAATAATTGTCAGCCGACGATTCAGCCAGGACAGCCACAGTACGTCGCTTTCGGGCTGCCGTGACACCCACTGGAGACTGACGCAGGGCGCCAGCATGCGAATGACGCTGCTGATACAGCGGTGCCGAAACAGAGCGACTTTTGCTGGAAACTTTTTCTTTCCACCGCTTCCCGAATTTCCGGGTTCCGGGTTCACGGTTTCCGAAATTCCAATTTCCGAATCCGATAATGGTTTTATCATTTGCTCACTCAACAGTAGTATCGCTGAGTAATCCATTAGGCCGTCATCAGGGTTTTCATTGCAGATGTCCTGAATTGTTGATGTGTAAACAGTCCTGAATTGTTGATGTCTAAACATATATGCCATCTAAACCTCAGCAAGAACCGCGTGCTGGCTCAGCCTGTGTCGAGGTTCAACTGAGATTCAAATGGCATGTCGCATGCCTAACAATAGCTAAAATATACATGCTAGAAATAAAATATCAGAGCTCTTTATTGCCAGTTCAACGCCAGTTAACCTTTATACATTGTTCAACTTAAATTTTAATGAAATTAGTTCTATATTCAAGGTTTCGAGCGTAAATAAGCTAGAATTTAGAATATTGTTTATATCGGTTTTCGCCAGTCCACTGACATGAATCAGTGCATCGAATTGCATTGGGCGATCCATTTTTGATGTTTCTATTTTCTTTAATCTTGCTGATTTGTACAAATGTTATAGTCAAAACATTATATATTACTGAGTTTTTAAAATTAAAGTCGTAAGTTTTTCGATTCTCGGATATTCTCTTTTCAAACTGAAGATATCACTTGTTAAACATGGGAAACTAAAATGTTCCACTTTTGCGGACTGGTGACAAAAAATCTCGAAGCTGGACAGAGGTAGCATCAGTTGTAACATTTGAAAAGCTTATAGAAGAACAGTGATTTGTTGGAATGAGAAGTCAGAATTCGAATTAGTTAGAATTAGTTGGAATTAGAAGGCTTTTAAAACTTTTATATTAATTTTTAAATATTAATAAAATTTGAAGACACATAAAAATTGGGTCAAATTTTTGATATTCATAGATTAATTTAAAAACTTCACAGGCCTAAATTGAAATTCTAATTCAAGATACCGCAATTTAACATTTTGGCAATTATTAATATAGTAGCTCTCCAGATTCATGAATCTTTTGGCACGTACGAAAAATGACAAATTTTCTCACTACCTATGTTTACACGAAATCTCAACTTTCAGATGAAAATACTCGACAATAAAGCAAGACTTACCACTTATCTTTTGAGCGAGATCGATCAGTGGCTCAAGCTTTTTGGTTTTTTTCGGTCTTCATAATGCGTTTAACTTCCGCGTCTGAGTCTTTTAGGTAACTGGTAACAGATAATAGTATCATTTTCGATTCTATGGCCAAAAGTAAGTTTAAAATACAGGATCTCATACCTCCATTGACATGAGGATATAAGAAAGTGGTTTATCAGCAAGTTAATTCATTGCTTTTCTTTCCATCCCTGTCACGCTTTGCTTGGTATTCTATCATTTATGATAAGATAATTTTTCAAGATCTGCTTCTCTTCCTTCCAAAATATGTAGTTATAATTTTTAAGGGGAAAACCTCGAGTATGCAGAAATTTCATTGTCATTTTCGTTCGATACACATGCAAAAACCGCGTGGCCGTGTCGGGACATTTTTTTAAAAATGACACTGTTTATTTAAAAAACCTAAATGCATTGAACCTGGCTTATTTTAGGCGATTTTTATGGTGGGGAAGCTTCATGGGGGAGGCGTCAATGGGGTACTCAATACTAAGCCAGAAAACATGAATCAGCTCAAAATTTACACATACAAATCAATTCACAAAATTACCAAAATTTTAGGAAGTAGTAACTAACTTTTCTTAGCCTATGCCGCTCCTTTGCAGCCCATTCCAGACGACATTCAAGCACTTGATGTCCGCGTCGCAGGGAATAATTGTCAGCCGACGATTCAGCCAGGACAGCCACAGTACGTCGCTTTCGGGCTGCCGTGACACCCACTGGAGACTGACGCAGGGCGCCAGCATGCGAATGACGCTGCTGATACAGCGGTGCCGAAACAGAGCGACTTTTGCTGGAAACTTTTTCTTTCCACCGCTTCCCGAATTTCCGGGTTCCGGGTTCACGGTTTCCGAAATTCCAATTTCCGAATCCGATAATGGTTTTATCATTTGCTCACTCAACAGTAGTATCGCTGAGTAATCCATTAGGCCGTCATCAGGGTTTTCATTGCAGATGTCCTGAATTGTTGATGTGTAAACAGTCCTGAATTGTTGATGTCTAAACATATATGCCATCTAAACCTCAGCAAGAACCGCGTGCTGGCTCAGCCTGTGTCGAGGTTCAACTGAGATTCAAATGGCATGTCGCATGCCTAACAATAGCTAAAATATACATGCTAGAAATAAAATATCAGAGCTCTTTATTGCCTGTTCAACGCCAGTTAACCTTTATACATTGTTCAACTTAAATTTTAATGAAATTAGTTCTATATTCAAGGTTTCGAGCGTAAATAAGCTAGAATTTAGAATATTGTTTATATCGGTTTTCGCCAGTCCACTGACATGAATCAGTGCATCGAATTGCATTGGGCGATCCATTTTTGATGTTTCTATTTTCTTTAATCTTGCTGATTTGTACAAATGTTATAGTCAAAACATTATATATTACTGAGTTTTTAAAATTAAAGTCGTAAGTTTTTCGATTCTCGGATATCCTCTTTTCAAACTGAGGATATCACTTGTTAAACATGGGAAACTAAAATGTTCCACTTTTGCGGACTGGTGACAAAAAATCTCGAAGCTGGACAGAGCTAGCATCAGTTGTAACATTTGAAAAGCTTATAGAAGAACAGTGATTTGTTGGAATGAGAAGTCAGAATTCGAATTAGTTAGAATTAGTTGGAATTAGAAGGCTTTTAAAACTTTTATATTAATTTTTGAATATTAATAAAATTTGAAGACACATAAAAATTGGGTCAAATTTTTGATATTCATAGATTAATTTAAAAACTTCACAGGCCTAAATTGAAATTCTAATTCAAGATACCGCAATTTAACATTTTGGCAATTATTAATATAGTAGCTCTCCAGATTCATGAATCTTTTGGCACGTACGAAAAATGACAAATTTTCTCACTACCTATGTTTACACGAAATCTCAACTTTCAGATGAAAATACTCGACAATAAAGCAAGACTTACCACTTATCTTTTTGAGCGAGATCGATCAGTGGCTCAAGCTTTTTGGTTTTTTTCGGTCTTCATAATGCGTTTAACTTCCGCGTCTGAGTCTTTTAGGTAACTGGTAACAGATAATAGTATCATTTTCGATTCTATGGCCAAAAGTAAGTTTAAAATACAGGATCTCATACCTCCATTGACATGAGGATATAAGAAAGTGGTTTATCAGCAAGTTAATTCATTGCTTTTCTTTCCATCCCTGTCACGCTTTGCTTGGTATTCTATCATTTATGATAAGATAATTTTTCAAGATCTGCTTCTCTTCCTTCCAAAATATGTAGTTATAATTTTTAAGGGGAAAACCTCGAGTATGCAGAAATTTCATTGTCATTTTCGTTCGATACACATGCAAAAACCGCGTGGCCGTGTCGGGACAATTTTTTAAAAATGACACTGTTTATTTAAAAAACCTAAATGCATTGAACCTGGCTTATTTTAGGCGATTTTTATGGTGGGGAAGCTTCATGGGGGAGGCGTCAATGGGGTACTCAATACTAAGCCAGAAAACATGAATCAGCTCAAAATTTACACATACAAATCAATTCACAAAATTACCAAAATTTTAGGAAGTAGTAACTAACTTTTCTTAGCCTATGCCGCTCCTTTGCAGCCCATTCCAGACGACATTCAAGCACTTGATGTCCGCGTCGCAGGGAATAATTGTCAGCCGACGATTCAGCCAGGACAGCCACAGTACGTCGCTTTCGGGCTGCCGTGACACCCACTGGAGACTGACGCAGGGCGCCAGCATGCGAATGACGCTGCTGATACAGCGGTGCCGAAACAGAGCGACTTTTGCTGGAAACTTTTTCTTTCCACCGCTTCCCGAATTTCCGGGTTCCGGGTTCACGGTTTCCGAAATTCCAATTTCCGAATCCGATAATGGTTTTATCATTTGCTCACTCAACAGTAGTATCGCTGAGTAATCCATTAGGCCGTCATCAGGGTTTTCATTGCAGATGTCCTGAATTGTTGATGTGTAAACAGTCCTGAATTGTTGATGTCTAAACATATATGCCATCTAAACCTCAGCAAGAACCGCGTGCTGGCTCAGCCTGTGTCGAGGTTCAACTGAGATTCAAATGGCATGTCGCATGCCTAACAATAGCTAAAATATACATGCTAGAAATAAAATATCAGAGCTCTTTATTGCCTGTTCAACGCCAGTTAACCTTTATACATTGTTCAACTTAAATTTTAATGAAATTAGTTCTATATTCAAGGTTTCGAGCGTAAATAAGCTAGAATTTAGAATATTGTTTATATCGGTTTTCGCCAGTCCACTGACATGAATCAGTGCATCGAATTGCATTGGGCGATCCATTTTTGATGTTTCTATTTTCTTTAATCTTGCTGATTTGTACAAATGTTATAGTCAAAACATTATATATTACTGAGTTTTTAAAATTAAAGTCGTAAGTTTTTCGATTCTCGGATATCCTCTTTTCAAACTGAGGATATCACTTGTTAAACATGGGAAACTAAAATGTTCCACTTTTGCGGACTGGTGACAAAAAATCTCGAAGCTGGACAGAGCTAGCATCAGTTGTAACATTTGAAAAGCTTATAGAAGAACAGTGATTTGTTGGAATGAGAAGTCAGAATTCGAATTAGTTAGAATTAGTTGGAATTAGAAGGCTTTTAAAACTTTTATATTAATTTTTGAATATTAATAAAATTTGAAGACACATAAAAATTGGGTCAAATTTTTGATATTCATAGATTAATTTAAAAACTTCACAGGCCTAAATTGAAATTCTAATTCAAGATACCGCAATTTAACATTTTGGCAATTATTAATATAGTAGCTCTCCAGATTCATGAATCTTTTGGCACGTACGAAAAATGACAAATTTTCTCACTACCTATGTTTACACGAAATCTCAACTTTCAGATGAAAATACTCGACAATAAAGCAAGACTTTCCACTTATCTTTTTGAGCGAGATCGATCAGTGGCTCAAGCTTTTTGGTTTTCTTTCCATCCCTGTCACGCTTTGCTTGGTATTCTATCATTTATGATAGATAATTTTTCAAGATCTGCTTCTCTTCTTTCCAAAATATGTAGTTATAATTTTTATGGGAAACCTCGAGTGTGTAGAAATTTCACTGTCATCTTCGTTCGATACACACGCAAAAATCGCGCGGCCGTGCCGGAATATTTTTTTAAAAATGACACTGTTTCTTTAAAAAAACCTAAATGCATTGAACCTGGCTTATTTTAGGCGATTTTTATGGTGGGGAAGCTTCATGGGGGAGGCGTCAATGGGGTACTCAATACTAAGCCAGAAAACATGAATCAGCTCAAAATTTACACATACAAATCAATTCACAAAATTACCAAAATTTTAGGAAGTAGTAACTAACTTTTCTTAGCCTATGCCGCTCCTTTGCAGCCCATTCCAGGCGACATTCAAGCACTTGATGTCCGCGTCGCAGGGAATAATTCTCAGCCGACGATTCAGCCAGGACAGCCACAGTAAGTCGCTTTCGGGCTGCCGTGATACCCACTGAAGACTGACGCAGGGCGCCAGCATGCAAATGACGCTTCTGATACATCGGTGCCGAAACAGAGCGACGTTTGCTGGTCTCAAATGGACCTATATTAAGCTCGACTAGATTTAACAAGTTAAAAGATTTAGCTTTAACTCTACTATACTAGAGAGAGAGAGCGAGTCTGAAATGAAATGAAATATAGAGTAATGCAATTGCTTGGAACAAAATTAAAAATATTACTTACTAGAAACAAGAGTCTAGAAATAACATGTGCTAATCGCTGTTGATTAAACTAGCAGGCTTTTCTCATTAAACGCAAACGCATGCTACGGGTTTTTAATTAGGAAAGGTTCGCTGTTTAAAAGCTGCATGATTCAGTTTGCTACTAGCAACCTTGCAGGTGACTACATTTAGCAGCAAGAGGCAAGCAAATTGAAAGCTTTGTATCAATAGCGCATGAGATAATAATGGGAACATAACCACACAGATATGTAGCGTTTAAAGCTATAAATAAGTGCAATATTCAGTGCAATAATTCGGTGCAATAAGTGATATTGAAACGGACTTTAGCTTATTCAACTAAACGGCTTACGAACAGTTTTAAAAATGTATGTTTTAGTGTTAAGTAAACTAAGTCCCAAATAATTATGTCTTTAATTTACCCGACCCCCTCCCCACAAAATAAACGCTTGCAGTTGTCTCTTTTGCGCTATTAAACTCGACATCTGTCATTTAATTAGGCATATCAAATTACAATCCTAAGCATTGCCTTAAGTTTATAGCAGCAGCTGCGTTAAATTGCAAAGATGTTGGCCATTAAGTTAAGCATACTCGTTGAGGCCCTGGAAATTTCTAATGAGAAATCGCAGTTGTACAAAAGCAAGGAAGCATTTTTTATACAGAATTCGCAGTTTCAATGAATTTAACATGAATTTTTACTTAAAATTAGTTTTAACAGAGGCGCCCTAAAGCGAAATCTAATAAAAAATTTAATCGTATTTTCCAAGAGCTGCTATTTTTAAAAAGATGAGCATAGTCAACTGGAAACTTTTAATGAGAAATTTTATTGTTTTCAATAAAGTGCGGTTTTTAAAAGAAGTAGCCTTCACACAATTGGGCTGAATTAAATTGCGTCCATTTTGCTGCCACTTTTAAATTGACAGACCCCTAACATTCTATCCTCAAAGCATAAACACGTTATAATATATCGTCAAGAAATGTTATAATATAGTGTCACGAAAATTCCAAAAAGTAAAAAGTCTACTTTAAACTTGAGTAGAATTTTAAAACACGAATCTGTGAAAAATTCAATAAAGTGATCTAGATGGGATCGGCGGTTCGGATCGGATCGACAAATTTTCGGATCGGATCGGCATGATTTTTACGGATCGCCGATCCTGCAAATGAGGCTAAAGATTGAACTTTGAACAAAAACTCCATCCATCCATTCCTAAAAGATTCCATTTGAATTATTGTTGAATGTGTTTTCTGTAACACAGATAAATTTTATTTAATAGTATGCTTATTTTCATTAAGTTGTATTGCAGAAAGTTTGAACTCAGCTAACTTTAATGATAGAACAGTAAGGTGTTTGAAGATGTAATATTAAAGTTTCTTTTTCTGTGCCATTTCCGAAGGCTCTGATTTTAGAAAATTGAGTAATCGACGATACCTTTAAGATCTAAAAATAAGCAGCGATACTAAGACTAATGCTACAAACGTAACTTGCAGCCTACAACCAAGAATACATAATACAAAAGAGTATGACAAGCGTCATAAGCTATGTATTATGAGCTCGCTACATCCACTGCACGCTATCGGCTTACCCCCCCCATAAATCAGACTCCCCTTGACCCCGCCCCTATACATGTACGGGGTCCAAACGGGGGGTCGGGGTCCATGTTAGTATACTTACATGTTAAACTTGACGGGGCCCCATTTTGTGTATGGGGTTTAAGCTTGCTTGATTTACACATCTGTGTACAAAATATACAAGCACGAACCCGTTCCCCCGTTTGGACCCCGTACATGTATAGGGGCGGGGTGAGGGGGGTCTGATTTATGGGGGGGTCAGCCGATAGCGCGCATCGGATGTAGCGATAATGCAAACCATAGCGAATTTAGTTAATATTTGGAATTTCGATATGCAACAAGCTAAACAATAAAGGGAAGTGGAAACAAACAAGAGCAAAGGGGAAATTATTTCCGATTTCCCTGAAATGTTGTATATAAAGGTTTTCGAGGACACTGACACGAATTTGGGATCTGGTTTTGGATTAAGCAGTCACTCAGTCAGATAGTTGGACAGTCCGATACATCCCTGATTCCGGGAACGCGACTTCCCGAATTTAAAAAATGGCAATTTCGTAACTAATATCGAAATTTCGGGAGAATTTGCGGATATCGAGACATTCGCCCCGGAAAATTCCGGATTTTGAAAAAATTCCCCATAAGTTGTCGATTTGGTCTCGATGACAGAGCACGTCTAGCTAAAATAACTATCCTTCTCGGGACATTTTCCGCACATGCATACAAAAAAGTTACAGCCGAAACACTGAAAATTGGGGATTTCACGAAAACCCAGATTTTGGACTTGCAATTGCGGAGGGGCATTATATACTCTTGGTAGAAATAATAAATTACGTACAATTATAAATACTCAGACACTCCGGGTATATATCTGTTGTACACAACCGTTGCATTCTTTGGCAAATTTCGGAGCCTTCTCCTTGATGTAGCGCTGAAGATGCAGGAAGATTCGTACCACATTCAAGATCGATCTTGATCCAAATGAATCCCGCCATACCATCGGGTCACCACGACCAGAATGTTCTCTGCCTTCGACTGTTCCAGCTATGCAAACATCTATACCACTGATTTTGCCTGAAACCATTTGCTAGCTCAGCCGGTGAAATTTGACGTTCAACTGTGATGCAAAGGACACGTTGTATGCACGACAATATTAGCTAAAATATAAATGCTAGATTTTAAAAAAGCAGAATTCTTTTGGCCAAGTACATATACATTGTTCAACATTAAATTTAGACTTAATTTCATTCAATTTTAAATTAATTGTTATGCTTATATCAAGAGTACATAATATAAGAGTATGCCACTAGGCACACTCTACGTTATCAGAGCAAAAACTATGCTCTGCACGCAAACGGCCCACCCCCGCCCCGCAAATTAGACCCATCACTTCAAAGAATTTCGTGCGCTATGTTTGCGTTCTAAAGCTCGAAGCAGGCAAAAAATTCGCGCACGCACTGCTTGTGTTTTCGAGCTTAAGCACGTAAACATAGAGCGAGTGAGCGTACCCCCGTTTCGACTAGGTACTGATTAAGAGGGGGTCACTAGGGTCTGATTTGCGTGGGGGGGTGGGCCGTTAGCGAACAGAGCATAGTTTTTGCTCTGATAAGAGAGAGAGCTTGCCTAGTGGCATACTCTTATCATTATGTACTCTTGCTTATATAAACTGGTTTTAGCATTTTGGTGGGTATAATTGTATTTCGCCTGTATTGTATTGTATTAGGTTCTCAGAGTCTTTTTAATGCCATTTTCAAAGGTTTTTCCAGCGGTTGTAGTAGACGCTAAATTCTCAAGGTATGTATGCATGTATTTGCAAATGCGCAGCCACTTTTTAGATTTCTCACTCCTTTTCTTTTCACAGTTTGCAGAATATAAGGCGCTGCGCAACTCTCTTTGCAACGTCAAAGTTGTTGAGTTGATTACAGTTATTCTTAGCTGTAATTAGTTTCTCTGAATATATAATTTGTGTTGACTTGCGTGAATGTAGCATCTTGTTCAGCACTCGATGCTTTCGTTGCGCGGTCCCTCGGATTTTCGTTTGCGCACTGCGCGGTCCCCTCAAAAATCAGTGTGCACCTGGTACACACTACACTCAGTACATCCCTTCTCGCTGTATGTACGGGAACCTCCTTCTCCAGTTACTTGTGCCTGGGTTCTCACTCTTAACTACAGAAATTATTCATCATTGTTAGGGAGATGTTTGACTGTGTTGTTAATGATTTTTATGTTCACAAAATCGCACTGCAGTCTCGAAGGGTGAATTCGGATGGTGACAAGCAAAAATGTTGATAATACATCAAATCAAAATAATCCACAAAACGCAGACAGGAAAGTCACAGTAATATACATCACGATGTCAAATATGGCCGTTTCCGGCCGATCCGTCAAAATGCAGGGTCATCACTGTGGGAAAAGGCATTCAATAAAAACATAGTCTTAGTTTATTAACACCAAGCGCATGTTTTACTAATACACATAACAGGCTTTCATAATAACCACACAATCGCAGCAAGCAACCAGGAGATTAGAACTCTATTTTAGACCAACTGCATTTACAGCTCCTCGTTCTCCCCTCGCTGGAGCCTCTCTGTCTCCAGATACGTTTGTCTAGGCTACAACTATTATTGTTATATATCGTCCCGTGGAAGATTAAATCGCACTTGTTGAATTTGCTTACTCTATTTCTTTACACGAAGTAAAGGAAGACTTAACGGCGACAAACATTTCAGTATGTAATGAAAATGGCCAAATAGGGATACCTCACTCCTTCGTTCATAAATTCATTGTTGTGTCTGCAACCAAAAATGGAGGCAGAGAAAATGTCCGCTTTTCTTTTCTGTTGCATTGCCGGAGCATGAACTATTATGATCTATTAAGCATCACTTGGTAAGCAGACTCGTGACCCCTGAACTCACAGAAATCTAGTTTCTGGCGGGGTAAATGCCCCAATTATAGGCAGCTTAAGGAGGAGGTAAACCTGCGGGTTTGCACAACTTCTTCGGACAGCGTTAGTGGTTTGCATGGAAGTAGGTAGCATATCATAGTTAAAAAGTTAATATAAGTATTGATATATCCCATGACATCCGAGCTGTAGAGGTGCCCCAAACCGAAAACTTTCATTCATTTTTTTAAATTCCAGATTGGTCTTTCGGAAGCTGTGAAGTTTTTGGAGAAAGCTACTTACGTAAAACTTTCCACACAACTTTCTATGGACACGGGTTATATATATATTGACGATATAACGATTAGTAGTGATGGTGGGATTTTTAAGGAACTTTAGAAACTCGTTTACCCAGCGGATCTAGAACTAAATTTAGTGAATAATAATTTTTCACTTGCCGACTTTCTAGAAATTGAAAAACGTACAAAATTTATAACCTCGGTTTTTGCTAAGCAAATTCTTCTCGTTTAACGCTGTTAGCTTACCAGAAATAAAAAACAATATGTCCAAATTCTGTTGTTATATATAACGTTTTTTGCTAATGAAATTATTAGTCTCTCAAATTTGTGTAGTAATTCTGAAGATTTTGTAAAATTTGCAAAATAATTGTATCTAAAACTTATACAAAAGAAATATAAGGTCCGTATTTTGAAGCGCTACGTTTTGAAGTCATGTAAATTCAAAAACTTCAACAACCATTTTGACATTTCACCATTAACTTTCGTTTTTTTCTGGTACGCCCCACTCCAGTTAGTTCTAACCCGATTAGGAGTAGTGTCAGCACGGTAGCAATTCAGAAATTTGAAGGAGTTTATGCTGACACCGAATAATTGACTCCAAAATTACCCGAGGCGGTTAACAAGGCTGGAAGATTGCTTGAAAATCTCGGTTAATTGATGACAAGGGGGGGGGAGAGAATTGAATAACATTGGCTCCGGCAGGTGCCAGAGTTGAATTGAAAGTGAGGAGTTGGTCCTCCCAGATTAGGTGGGACTTGTAGCACAAGCGACATTACATCAATACAGCATATACATGACTGAACAGATTGTAAAACTAGAATAGTTACCATCTTCTGATATGATCCGGTCGTATTGACGTTGCCGTTTATTTTGAGTGAAGAAGCAATGAGCTTGAGCTAGTGAAATGCCAAGAAAAGGAAGGAAACAAGTTAGACATGCGGTGTATGTTCCTTCAGATGTAATGTATGTTCCTTCCTTGAGATTGGTTTCTTCATACCATTCCTTTATCTCTTTGCTATGGTTTAACGTCATGTCTGTTTGTGACAATAGTTTTGATCTTTATATTCACCAATCTAGAAAGAAACGTCAGTATAATTGGTTTTTAGCTGAACCAAGAGGCTGAACTAAACCTTATAGTCTAGAGACAATTTAACTTCCTTTGCATTCCATATTAACGAAAGTGCAGAATTGCACTATTATGAAGAAGAGTAAGCCACTAGAGGGCTCCTCTTCTTGGCATTGCGTAACGGTGCTACGACCACAATACGCGAATATTCCCTTGTTTGGAGGGTCGACCAAAGTCGACAGCGCATACCCCGCTCCGTTTAGTAGGTTGTAGTCAAAAAGAGGTACCCGTTTGGGGGGTATCCAACAGTTTTTCAGATTGAAGAAACCCCCGTCCGTTTGGTGGGAGGGGTCTAGCAAAGGATTACGTTAGTTTTTTGTTCTATTCGAAAATGACCTCTTTCAGCGACCCCCCCCAAAGGGGACCTCTTTCAGTGACTCCCCCCAAACGGATACCCTTTTGGCTACCTCCCCCCTCCAAACAGGGACCACTTTCGGCTACCCCCCACCAAACGGAGGACGCATACCTGTCGACCCCCCCAAACGGGTTGTGGTCGGTGCACCGTTATGTAATGCCAAGAAGAGGAGCCCTCGAGTGGCTTACTCTTCTTCTAATATAATAGAAGAAAATAGTGGACTCTTGACATTAATTTAGTTTATTAAATAAGAATTAAGCAGGTCAAGAGATTTAAGGCTCATACGGTAGTTGTTCCCCCCCCCCAAGAGTGCAGCAGTGGTTCCTCCCATCTCTAGTTCCACAGTGTCTGAAGCTTAACTCACCTTGGTTGCTTCCTTTAGCCACTATTGAAATATTTAGTTATGTAGAAATGTCACATTTGTATGCGAGGATTAAACTTACTAATTATTTCCTGTATAGATATGGCTTTTTAGTGAGGCAATTTACATTTTAGGCTGTATCTGGATCAGCGGTTAAGAGATTCCTGTTAAAGTTGATGGTTTGAAATGCACGTGGAATGTTAGGGAAACTGGGTGATTTTAAGGGGGTATTGAGGGTACAACGGCCGGACACCGTGCTGGTCTGAGAGACGTGGTTAAGAGATGGATGTGATGTGGGATTCCCGGGCTATACTCAGTTGTGGTATGACCGGGAAGGTGAGCGAAGGGGTGGAGGTCTGATGACAGTGGTCAAGGCAGATCTGGTGGCCGGCAAGATTAACATACCCTGGGATCAGTAAGCTGGGGGCAGTTTCATAAAAAATCTACTAGCATCCGAGTACTAGCGTGCTAGGACTCGCAATGCTAGTGCGAGATGCAAGTACGAGTGTTTCATAAAACTTTTTGAGAACTCGACCAAATTAGCTAGGATTCTGCTGCTGCTAGCAGCACTAGCATTGCTAGTGCGAGCTATAAGTCTGCTAGTTCAGGGCTTACGTGAAAAAAGTGTAACTTTTAAAAATCGTATCTTTTCTGTCTGCGAAGCAAACTATTTAAAATTTAAGTATAATGTCAAGAACAGATTATTCTTCATGTCATAAAAATTAGAATTTAGCAACTGTAACAGTGCAAAAGTTATCGTCGTTTTTCTGTTGGTTCTCTAGTCAAAATTGACTAGAGAACTAGACGGCTGCTAGTTGCGAGTTCGGCAGCAGCAGCTAGAGTTTTATGAAACAGGTACTCGCAGGCAGCAGCTATATCGACTCGTAGTCGACCATCAACTAGACTCGCAAATGCAGTGCGAGTACGAGCTCGACCGCACAATTTTTTTATGAAACACATTAGCGACTCGACTCGACAACTAGCAGAGTCTAGTTGTCGAGTCGAGTAGGAAAAAAGTTTTATGAAACTGCCCCCTGGAGGCAGTAAACTGACATTGCAGTATTTTTCAGGAACTATCAGTGAAAATCTGTACTTTTATGGCCAGGTTAAAACTGTTTGAAGCCGTCTGAGTGATAGACACAATGTCTGTAGCACACTCAGACGTACAAACAAAGCAGCACCACATATACGTAAAAGCATTAGTCTGGCTGGATGCTTCAAAACAGGCCTGAAAAGCACTATATAAACCCTATAGTGCTGATGCTGCAGCTCCACAGTAGCTTTATAAACTTACAACTTTTTGCACCTTAAAATGGTTGGTTAACTAACTTTCTGACATTTCCTGAAAAAAGTTTTGAGCGTTAAATTAACGTTTTTTGAAGCAAATATTCAATAATATCTTTTTGTTGTTGGCTTTACTGCGGCGACAGTATTATTACGTGAAATATTCTGCATTGTTTGACAGTATAAATATTTTGTTTTTGTTGCCAATTTAATTAATTGTTTCTTTGTTGATTAATTGTTATCTTTGTTGATGTTTCAGGCAATTTTTACAGTCTTGGGCATATTTGGATTTTGGTATCGACATTTGACAATGGAATGCAAAAATCTATCCAAATAGGTGGAACGGATCTAATTATAAAAGCAGTGATGAAGTCTCCGAAGCTACTATGTTGACTACCTGGAAGGCCATGGTTCAATTCCCGCTAAAACTATTCCTTTTGTATCTGGAAAATATATTTAATCAAATAATTTTTCCATTATTTGGATAGACTTTTGGGCGTTGTTTCAGTAGTATTAATGTGGTTTATCTTTTATAAAATGTTTGCGTAATTGTGTTTTTACTTGCATTTTAGAACCACCGTTTGAGGAAAATGGATACGAATGAAGTGCAAAAAATGAAAAATCCGAATTTTTAAAAATAATTTAATTTTTGAATTCTTCCTTTACTAAATGTGTTGTACAAACATAGTTACTCTAATGCTCAATTGTTGTATATTTGTTTGAAGTTATGGCATTGTAGTTTGCATGAAAATTCTATATTACTCATTGAAATTGTACCATGTGACTACTGTATGCAGCTGATGACTGGATGCTCAATAAATACATAGAACGCGCCTTTTTGGCTGAAATCGATTTTAATGTATCTGTTCTTATCAGCTTAATCTCTGATATGGGATTCACGGATCTCTCGAGATTGACTGATTTTTGGAAGTCCAGATGAGTGATTCAGCTTGCTGAGCCTCATCCAAAGGGTTGACCCGACGCTGCACTTTACTGTCGGGTTCGGCCCCCTCTCCGAAAGGAGAGAAATAGCTTAAAAGGTTGTTAGAATTCAGTAACTTTTTAACTTTAAGGTTTGCTATGAGTGAGCCATAAGAAATGAGTGCAAAAAAGGGATCTCTTGCGCTCAGCCATAACTTTAGATGTTTAGACCAATAACTTTGAAATTTTGCATGGGTGCATACTGGAGGCTCTGTTAAAAAATTATAAATATAGTTTGGTAAGGAGGGTGAAGTTGTAAGCATAATATGTAAGCTTATACTGAGGTAACGAAAAGCTGAATCGAAAAACGGATTCAGATTCGTGCTCTGCGCCCCAGAATACCCCTGTATGCAAATTTTTAAAAATTTTAAATTTTATTTTGGTAAGGGGGGACCAAGGGGAACGGAAAAATTTTTTGAAACAAATTTTGCTGAAAACGTGCATACAGGGGTTTTCAGGAGTGCTGAGCACGAATCCGAAATACGTCTTTCGATAAAGCTTTTCGTTAGCTCAGGATAAGCTTACATCTTAAGCTTATAACTTTAGCTTATTTTAAGCTAACGAAACGCTTTATCGAAAAACGGAATTCGGATTCGTGCTCAGCACCCCTGAAAACCCCTGTATGCACGTTTTCAGCAAAATTGTTTCAAAAAAGTTTTCGGTTCCCCTTGGTCCCCCTGTAACGATGCCATTCAAGTGGATTCAACAAGGAAGTCTTGAGTGCTACATAACATTTCTAATGTAATATGCAAATGAGTTTATGCAAATTAGTTGTGTATATAAGCTGTTGCATTGTTGTGATTGTTGTCAGTGTTTCTAGTAAAGTCCTTCTAGTACACTTTCCAAACTCGGTTTACTGGAGGTTCCACCGAGATTTCTAAGCTAGGACTGTTTGGGCAATAGCAGGAAGGCTGTTGTCCGATCAGTTCTAGCACCTGCTATGGGCAAAAACATACTTTTTTGGCTGCTTTAGCTCTGCTATTGTAAGCCAATGCCCGATTCGGGTACAAACAAGCCGATATTATGGCGCTGAAAAATGCCAGATTCAGAAGAAAATGATGACGAAGATAATGGCAGTGCCGGACCTGGGACCTGTGAAAGACAGATCCTCGATGATTACTCGTCATATGACCATTGAGTCGCTTGGCTGCATTATCTCTGCTTCTGCAAGCCAAAACCCGATTCGGGTACAAACTGAAATCCCGGCACATACGAAAGCCGGCCGACGAAACTTGTCTCAAGTGCGGATTCCTTGAGAAGAATTACCTCCTAAATTGCATATTGCCTTCCAGTACTACTGAGTTATCATTTTTACCTGGAGACTGGGGACCAGTCTCCCTTAAGGTGGTGGTATCCTTTTGTGCAGTGCTTTTGTGGTGATTTTTTTGAAACGCTATAGCTTTCGCAATTTTGGGAGTTGCAAAGAGCTTTATACATCGTTTTAAAGCTTATTATCTGAACATTCACATGAGCTTACAGAGCTGGCAAAATTAGCAAAAAATAGCAGAAATTTCCTGACAAGCTGACATCTAACAGGATGAATGTAGACCAAAAGTTTTTGAACATCGATTTCTCAAAACTGAAAAATCGGCCAAAAGTTCTTTTTGTGCCACGATAAGAAGGACATATGGGCCGAGGGACGTTTTCTTGGATTTGGCTCAGCAGGTCTTAACGTTCGAGAAAATCGGCCAAATGCACAGTAACACGAAATTTCGCAACTTCGCATTGAGTTTTCTTGCTACTCAATATGTTTTAGCCCAAACCAAGAAAAACGTCCCTCCGCAGAAGTGCGAATTTCGATTCTGCCGAAAATCTCCGGAATCCGTCGAGTAGTTTTTGAGAAATCGATGTTCGAAACAAAATAATCGCAGTTTTGCCAAAATGGTTTTCCGGCCAAATCTCAAGCTGAAAGCAATAAAGTCCGGCTAGTAGGGATTCATAAAATGTGCATTTTGACGCTGTATCGATTGAGTATAAATGGAACAAAATAGTTCGCAAGGTTTGGCAGTAATCTTAAAAAAACTGATTCCCACAAAAATGGCCATTTTTTGACCCTCAAAATGGTTTTTTGCTTATACTGATTTAACCACTGGAGATAGCCCAAAGGTTGTAGAAGCAGAAATGTTCATTTTGTGTCCTCTTTCCAGCCATAACAGCCAATCCCGTGTCTGGTCTACCTACTGGAAGCCTAGGCCAAAAACCAAAGCTTTTTATCTTGTGGCCTAAATATCCGGGACTGGTCCCAGAATGTTGAAGAGCACGGAAATAGGTTATTTAGCAAGTTTTAGCTATTTACGTAAAGGATTAAAGCCGTATGAGTCAAAAATACCCGAAAGGAAACCAGCACTTTAAGTCAAAAGAACCAAATCATTGGAGAGTCCTGAGGAGAATGTCGGCTAAGGCTACCGCTGCCCAGAAGGCACCGCTGACTGGGATGGATGGGCGCAAAGTTTATACTGGTTATGCACTGTTGAAACATTTCTCGGGTGTTGGCAAGGATAGTAGTAGAGGGCATATTAGAGGGGTGGCTGACTTAAGGAGGAGAATGGACTATGGGGACATCAGGAAAGGCTGTATGGGTGATGACTTTCTAATGCAGGAGTTGGTGACTGAGATCCGTAAGCTGAAGTTGAAGAAAAGCACTGGGAAGTATGGTATATCGAATGAAATGTTGAAGCAGTAGGTCCCAAAAGCAAAAAGGTTAGATTTGATTAATGCCAGCTGGAGATTGGGAAAGAACCCAAGGCCTGGAGACATGGCGTAATTGTTGCCGTTTTGAAGCCTGGAAAAGAGTCTTCGTCGCCTTCAAGCTATCGACCCATATGTTTATTGAGCTGTGTTGGGAAGCTGATGGAGAGGATGGTTGGTATATTGCTCGAAAAATCAGGAAGGGGTACCCACCAACAGCACGGGTTTCGTCAACAGTTGTCTACTCAAATTGTGCTGGTGAGATTGGTTACTGATTAAGGGGGGGGGGGTCCACCATGAAAAATTTTATGGTCACGGATTTTGCTCATTTTTACACAAACTTTTGTCACATATGTCCTGCATATCGAGTTTGAATTTCGAGTAGTTTCGTTCAGTACTTAACGAGTAACCGGCTATTAATTGCATGCAATTTGAAAACAGGTGAAAACGGCGGTGCCGCAGCGAATAAAGGCACTTTACACCTGAACTTCCTTGAGAATGGAGCTATATTCGGTTGTATGTTTGATATCTGATGCAAACAAAGAGCTTAGAGTAGCTTTTAATGGGAAAACGTTTCTTTATTTCTATATTTATTTAGTGATTTTAGGAAGTAGCACCGATACTGGAAAGCCTTGACCACGATAATCATTCAACGGCCGATAACTTGAATTTGGTGCATTTGCGGGCAATGGTCTAAGAAGAAAAAATGTTCCCGACAATGAGAGCTTTCGATTGATATAAAATTTAACGTATTTCGAAAAATTTGAAAAATCGCTATTTTTGAGATTATGGTTGTGAGACCCCCATATTTGACCCCAGCAACCCACTGGGTGGACTAACCTGCACCATTTGTGCCCAAACCTGACCTAAAGTCATCAACAATCGTGCGCAAATAGATAGTCTAACATTTTATAGGTCTGTGTTGCCTTAGCTCTAGGTTATTTGCCAAAAAACGGGAATTTCCTAAATTTTGCTAAAAATTGAGATTTCTGCGCCAGAGAAATCTCGAAATCGGACAGAGCTGACCAGGATCAATTGGTATCGTTCGAAATGTCTTGTCATAAGCTGTGATTTGAAGGAAGTAGAATTTTTAATTAGGGCTTACAGCTTTCAGAATATTTCATCAAACTTGCTGACCCCCAATTTTAACATTGCAAACAGTCAAATTTGGCTGTTCGCGAACTTAAAAAATTAATTAAAAATTTTTGAAGGCCAAAATTAAAATTCTGCTTCCTACAAATCACCCTTCGAGATTGTATATATGGTATAGGATGGACGTTGAAGTGCTCCATTTTGTCGTTGGCGAGATTTCTCTGGCGCACGGACGAGATTTCTCTGGGGCACGGACCACTTTTTCCGTTTCCTATGTTTAACACATGAGATCTCAACTTTGAAGTGAAATTACTCATTAACCGTAAAAGATCCGACTTTAATTTCAAAAACTCCTTAAAATATACCAACCGGACAACAAAATATGTGAAACTGAGCAAAATCGGAGGTGGTAGAAAAATCGGCCAAAAATGGACCCCCCCCTTAAGTTGGCTCCCATCGGAAGATGTGCATAGTAGCTGTCATGCTCGCCTTCAAGCCGGCCTATGATCGCGTTCCAAGTGTCAAGGTGTTGCAGAAATTGTTGGATATGGGAGTTGATGGACGAATGTTTAGGCGGCTCCATCAGTTTTTGGATATCCGAACTGTTCGGGTAGACTGTCAGGGCTGTTTATGTAGATCTACCAGCTGTAAGGCCGGGGTACCACAGGGAGCTGTTCTCAGTCCTACTGTTTTCCTTGTATTGATCAACCACTTGCCTGATACGATGATGCGGCAAGTTTTAGACGATGAATCTGGCATCCATGAGGAAGTGGATAAAATCAAAGTTGGAATGTTTGCCGATGATGTTGCTGTTTGGGTTCGGGGCTCCTCTTTGCAAGATGTCATTGCTTGCCAGCAATTTTCATTGGATGCTGTATCCACATGGTGTTCCGCAAATTGGTTTGGACAAGTGCAGTCAAACACTGTTTTCTCTTCGGCACCGGGATATTGAAGATAAACTACGTATACAAGTTGGGGGAAAAGTCTTACCTGGTTCGTTGTGTCCGATACCTTGTATTGTGGCTGGATCGAAGGCTGACATGGAAAGAGCATGTAGAAAGATTAGCTGCACGAGGATCCACTCCGGTATACGTAATGCAGATTGATATCAGCATCCCTCAGTAGTAGGAAATTGCAAGAGCTGGCCCCTCAGCCTCAGCTAAATCCTATTAATCCCCCTAATTAACCCGGCTGAGGGGCCAGCTTTTGCAATTTGTTTTAGGGATTTATGTTTAGGTGGACAGGGATTTATTTTTATGGGTTGTGGGATTATTCCCTCCTACCTATGTTTCGGGATAAACAGTAAGGATAGTCGATACTTTTTGGGACTACTGCGAGTAAGTGATTAAGACACAACTCACCCAATTTAGTTAGTTTAAAGCTAGTCTAATCCCCTTTGTCCAGGGATCTCGGAATTATCTAGGAGACACCTGCAGTTCTCACATATTATCCCCTATAATGGCTGACGAGATTTGTATAAATTCCGACAACTAGGGTTTTTTAGGACAAATACATCGCGCCTGGTGTTACTTACTTTTGGATATCAGTTGTTTATTGTAAACAGGTCACCAGCTTATAAATGCTTAATGTCAGATATACACAATTCCGTAGAGTATGGCTAATTACAATTATTCAAAGTAATATTTAATATAATACTAGAGTTCTGGGAAATAGAATATTTTTGAGTGTTAATTAAAAGTACCAGTTTGAAACAAAATTTCATTTAATATACTCACAAAATTCCCAATTGATTTAGGAAAGCAGTATAAAAAGAATGCAAAATAAATATATGCAAAATCAGTTTGAAATATATGAATTAAGCCAAATTTAAATTCATCCACTTATATGGACTATAGCAAATAGTTTCCAAAACAGATCAAAATACGATTGTCAGGACCGCGAACCTCCGCGGCGAGCCCGGCCACGCCCCCGGGCAGCGGAGGCACCGGCGTAATTCCAAAAATAGGGATGACTATCCAAAACCATAGATACGACAGTTCCATCAGTGAGTCCTAGTCGATCTCGAACTTGGCGGCATTCAGATAAGAAGTCAGTCTGAAACATTGGAAGCACAGCACGGTTTGATCGACGGGCCAGCGTTAGGAAGCCTCCACCTTCCACTTCTTCGTAACATGAAGATGGAAGTTCTTGGTTGACGGTCTAAAAGAAAATAAAGCAGATAGTTACATCAATATGAATATCAGACATGTTCACTCAACATCAACTCGCCAACAGTACACCCCAAGCTCATACAGGCACTCCGTAATGACACACTCTCTCTCGCTCTCTCTCTCTTTCTCTCTCTCTTTCTCTATCTCTCACGTACTCAACCAATCAAATTTAGAACAATCTTCAGCTTCCAACCCAGTCCAGTCACTATCTCTGAGGATAGGTTGTACATTTTTCGACTTAAAATTTTTAAACATGTTTCAAAATTGATTTACTAAAAATTGTATTGTAGCAGAATCATTAATGAAAAAGTATAAATAAATTGTTGCGCTTACATCTAAAACAATTGAATGTCCGTCTGGCAACAAGTAAGAGGTGAACGCAGCACGACATTGGGGACATTGTGCACGGTGATTTCCCCAAGTATTAATGCATGCCGGGTGAGAGCGGTGTACACATTCCCTGAGAAAAGCGGACTCATGACGTGGTAGAGGAAACAGGCAAACACCACAACGCACCACTGGAGCGCGACCTGTTTTGTTGCGAATTCCCGAAGATGTAGACGGTTGATCGGTTGGAACAGAGGCTGTCGCACCCTGTTCCAAGGAATCGGTAAGGCACTGAGCATTTCTGTGCTCCAGATTTGCGTAATGGATTGGGTACGATGGAGAGATTTCCGTATTAGCAGATGTATATGGCTGCAAAACAATCTCATTTGGACGAGATGAATCCACAGAACTAACAGTGTCACCAGCAGAATTAGTAGCGCTCAGCGCAGCGGTTGAACGAGGTTGATTCGATTCGGTTGACTGCAAAGCGTTACTTTCAGTTGACACGTTCATAGATTCAACCGACTCCGGAGCTTCTGGTTCAAGAGAACCCCCGATAGGGCCCGCACCGAAAAGAGATAAAGTAGAAATTGCATTGAGACTTCCCGGAAGACTTACAGAAGATTGATCAGAGCTAATATTCGAATAACTCGTACTGGGCCTCGGTTCCGCTTCGTTACGATTTTCCGTATTTATAGGAGATGTCGATTCCAGTTCTGTACGAGAAGTATCAGTTGGTTCATTGTCTACGGGAGAATTTATTGCTCGCCCATTCAGCGCCAACTCAAAAGTGCAACCAGTTGGCATAGACATACTAACTGTGAACCTGTATCTGTCCTCACCGACAGATTCACACCTAATACACATCAAAGTTAAAACTAGCACAAAATGGAACATTCTGTGTAGACCAACGATTCGCCGTAAAGGAAACAAACAAACTGAAGGCATAGCCGCTGTTACTCTTGGATAATAGTTAATCGGTTAGAGTAAAGCTCCGAGTTGTACAAGACGGGTGTCCTGAAATAAGAAATTCCACTTTTTATGAAAAAATTACTTAGCAGTGAGGGGTGCGATTTCAAAAGAAATAATTGCTAATTTGTCACACCAAAACTTTTCCAAAGTCCAACATAAGAAGCTAAACAGGAAGTCCGTTTAGTTCATTGACAAGTACCGCCAGTCTATCGATAAAAGCAGTGGCAACGTAAAAACATTGGTATAAGCTGTTAGATTAGATAGATTAGATTAATAGATTAATATTCTTCTGCTTATTACTTTTCTATTGAGTGATCTAGAATTTCATTTACAGAAAGAAGTTTCTGTTGTTTATGTGTAAAAATATACAAATGTTATTACAGCTACAGAATGAAAAAACCGGATTGCACACACCTGTGGCTTGCCACACCTTACGTTGCTTGCAGATTTTGCTGCCTAATTTTGTGTCAATACATTTATCGCCATGAAATGCTGCAAAGAAGGTTTTAAACATTCAGTATTGCTAACGCAAGGTTTGAAGCTATGAAAACAAATTACAGCAATTAGTGCAGCGAATTGGTCTGGAATTAATGGTGAAAGTTAGACAACTTTGTTTTGGTTGTTGCGAATGCAAAGACAGAACTTTCCCGTTTAGCTAGAAAGGCAAGGATAGCTAGGGTTAGCTAAGCAACTGGGGAGGAAATATAATCAAGGCGAAGAACCAGTTCCAGTTAAACTTTGACTCCAAATTTTTAAATGAAAGGTATCAAATGAAAAATTGTTGTTAAATTCATTTTATCTTCTATTTATTCATGTATAGGGGACAATTTAGTTTTACCAGATATAAAATGTATATACTATACAGCATTCGAAGAAAAGTTATCCACTTTTCCTCGCATGTACAGCAGCAATCCAGCATCATGAAACAAATGTTTTTGTAGCAAACAGCTTAACATAAATACAAAATGAAGAATATATATAATTAGTAAAAGACATAACCAAATAAAATATACCATGAAAAACTTAGAATAGTAGAAATTCAGGGGTAGTAAACACATAATATACTGTACATTCACATTTCCAAAACTGTACATTGGTACACCACACTGCACCTCGACGGGGAATAAACTATAGTTTAAAGAAAACTTATTTACAAATACAGGATAAACAGATACACCAACTAAAATTAGCTCGCAGATAATTATCGCTATGGTAAAAAGTTTGCAGAAAACGAAAACTTTACAGCAAACGTTTTTACACTCCAGTTTTACTAACTGTTCGAGATCTTTCATGTCCAGATCATCCCATTCTTTGATAGCATAATTCCAGATGGCTCCCGGAAAATACAGTAATATGGCCAGAAACATAACGATTAATCCCATGTAAGGATAAATGTGGACATAGAATTTTTCTTCCCAATTTTGGTAGTACAAGAGATAGTCCTCATCCGGCAGGTTAGCTTTGAAGAAACAAATATCGAGAAAATATTTTACCACCTGGGAAGGAATCTGACAGGATATGGAATCTCCTATAGTCTGACCCGCTAACATGAGAGACCCCACTAACACTAGGACTGGTATTGTAAATCCATCCACCAGCATAGCTCCAAAATCAGCATATCTATTGCGCCAAGTGAACCACGAACGTAAAATCGATACAGTTGAATGTGAAAACAACATTGCTGAGACAGAAAAGAAACTTAAGTGATACTGCCCAAATTCTCCGCCTTATATATGGCAAAATTGAGTCATCGTGCTGCCGCGTGCTACCTATAGAGCAAATTTGGAATCTAGTGACTCAGTGCCATGCACAATGTCACTATGTTTAGTAGAAAAACTTCTTTGAGTAGATCAGCACGTGTACGAAATATAGTACAAACAACAACTTTTTGTTTCACTAAATCTGTTTATAACACTCTGTACCTGCCGCTTTTCCTTGTGGTAGGTACCTCATTACATTGAACATAGAAAACTGTTAGGTACAGGTTTGGACTCACTGATACGGAATTGGAGTTGAGTCACTGTACAGGGTAGTGCTATCCAAATGATAAAGTATAACAAAACCCTGAACGGTACTTTTCACAATGTCAACCATTTGATTCATGCGGTGCGTGCTCGTAACTGTAACTAAATGCAACGCAGCTGTTCATTGTTACTTAATTAAGTAAAATTTGACTAGTCATAAGGTGTGTACCAGGTTGTAACTGTAGTAAAAACAAAGTGTTCGATACAGGTTGGCACTGGGTTAAACTAAGTAAAGGACAAATGCCAGGGTCTAGCTAGTACAAATAGTTTTTCTAGTGGTCGTGCAAACCGAAAAGCAATTAAAAATGGCATCGTTACTGTGACACGCTGACACGGCATATGATTCATCAAGTCCAATAAGTCAATAAATCAAATCCGGAAAAGAGGTATTTAAACAAACAGAACCTCAGCTCTGCATCAGTTTTCTTTCATTATCTACTGGGCAACGTTTGGATTTACTGTTCATAAGTTTTGCTGTTATCATTTGTTACATTTACTGATCAGTGATTATTATTATTATTAGTGTTATTGACAGTTTGTTCTGATTTATTCTCCATCTAATTATCCCTATATTTCTTATTTCAACGAATTTGGCTGGAATCTACCGTAAGTCATGATTTGTACTATTTGTGGTAAATTTTTTAATCGTCAAAGCAACCTTAACTCTCACATAAAGCAAGTTCACGATAACATTCGACCACATCAGTGTCCCACCTGTGGCAAACCTTTTAAGAGACGTCAGGATATGAGTAGACATTCACTGTGTCACACCGGCGTCCGTGTGATCAGTCCAGGGGTTGTTCCAAGACGCAAAACCAAGTCTACTGTAGTTTTCATTGAAAAATTGACTGCCAAATATAAAAATGTTCACTGTTTTCAACTAGACAGTACTGTAGAATGGAATGATTTGTGGTGTTTGTATAAACGTGTTCATGTTGAGTTGAAGAGATGTATTGAACGGGTTTTGGAATCTTTACGCTGTATCAAGTTTGACCTTATTTTAAAAATAACTTTCGAGAAGGCCACTGACCCAACAGAAACAATAACCTGCTACTTTCACAGTACGGTACAAAGGCTGTGCAGTCGAAAAAATATTGGTGCTGCAATACTGGACTCATTCAAATATATTAGTCAGAAGGTTGAAGAATATCTGGAAAGAGGATCTGGATGGGTTGTTAGTGTCATTGATACCTTAGATTTTCCCATGACTAAATATGAACCTGTAAAGGGGAAAACTTATATCCCACTACCTCCTAAGCTGCAATCAAAGAAGGCCATTTTGAACATTCAAAATGAGGACGACAAATGTTTTATGTGGGCAGTGTTAGCAGGATTACATCCTGTTGAAAACAATCCTCAACGAGTTTCTCATTATGAGCGATACTGTGGCGAACTCAATTTTACAGGAATTTCATTTCCTGTAAAAATCGATGATATCCCAAAGTTTGAACGACTAAACCATATTTCGCTAAACGTCTACGGCTATGATGACTCCCTGAACATTCTCCATTTGACCGACCGAAAGGATACGGTTCATCACTTTACTCTTCTTCTGTTGAAGAATCAACACTACTGTCTAGTCAGGGATCCTGAAAAATTTTTCAACACAGAGCGCAGTCACGGATCTAAACTTTTCCAGTGTCACCTCTGTCTCTGTTTGTTTTATTCCGAGTCAAAAAGAAATGATCACATGGAACGTTGCCAAAATCCCGATCTGGACGTAGTGGAGATGCCAACGGCGGATGAAAAATGGTTGAAATTTACCAGTTTTCATAAGATGCAACGTCAACCGTACTTGATCTATGCAGACTTTGAATGTATACTTGAAAAACTGGATACATGTCTTCCCAATCCATCGTCATCGTCGACGACATCTCTCCACGTACATACCCCGTGCGGATTCGGAATGGTTGAAATATTTGGTTGCTGTCACGACAAGCACTCCCTTGGAAGAACATACACTGTCAGATCGGCAAAACCCGTGGAAGAATTCTTACAGATGGCTATAAAATGGGGAGAGGAATACCAGGAAAAGCTGAACAAACCAAACTGGCAGTCTGCCACAGCCGCAGATCAAATTCACTTTTTCTGTACAAGATCATGTGCCATATGCAAGAAGGATTTAGGAGAAGATAGAGTTTGGGATCACTGTCACTTGTGTGGACAATACAGAGGTGCTGCACATCCTGAGTGCAATTTATCTTTTCGGCTGATGCGTACGGTAACGATTGTTTCCCACAATTTGCGCAGATACGACGGACATTTGCTACTGGAACAGCTGGGGACAATTGCGTCCAAAATGGGATGCGAAATCAGTGTAATCCCAAAAGGATATGATGATTATCTTACATTCTCTTTGAAGTTTACACATGTAAATACTCGCTGGAATCTTCGGTTTATCGACAGTTTACAGTTTCTGAATACCTCATTGGATCAGCTGGTTAAAAGTCTATCTGATAAGGGCAGCGATAAATTTAGATACACTCACAGGTGGACAAGGGGGGGGAATTTCCCCCCGCCCCCCCCCTCGGCGAAGTCGCCCACAAGGGGTCCCGAAATTGCTCCCACAAGGGGTAAAAAAATTGGCTACAAGGGGTGAAAAAATTGTCCAAAAAATTGGTTTTACGACTAAAATTGTCAAAATTTTTCCGGCTTCGCCGGAATTTTCCCTTAAAATGACTATTTTTTGGTAAAAAAACGTCCGAAAAACGTTGTTTCTGCTAAAAAATCGCTGTTTTTTTTTAAAAAACAGCAAAAATCGCTAAAAATCGCTTTCAATAGAACGCTTAAGAAAAATCGCTCTCACAAGGGGTTCCCAAATTTGCTTCCACAAGGGTCAGTGAAATTTGACCTCCCGTTCAGGTATGGATACACTGCCGAATATTTCAAAGCTAACACTCACTTGATGCTGCGAAAAGGAGTATACCCATACGAGTACATGGATTCCAGGCAAGTTTGACGAACGTGAGCTACCTCCGATAAACAGTTTTTATTCCACATTAACCGGTTCATCAATTACCGAAGAAGACTATAGTCACGCTCAGACATGTGCAGGAGGGGAAGTTCTGGGGGGGTGAAGGGCGGCCGAAGGCCGCCGAAAAACCGGATTTTTCCGGTTTTTTACCGGAAAAATCCGGATTCTGGGGGGGTGAGGGACCCCTCTGGGGGGGTGAGCTCAGGTCTGGGGGGGGTGAACCCCCCCCCCCAAACCCCCCCCCAAGCACACGTATGGTCACGCTAAGATGGTATGGAAAACGTTCAATGTTAAATCGCTGGGAGAATACCACGATCTGTACCTCATTAGTGACGTGTTGCTATTGAGCGATGTTTTCGAAAACTTTAGAAACTTTTGTATGCTAAACTATCAGTTAGATCCTGCCCAGCATCGTGATTGACTGGATTATGGGAAAATTACACGGGCTGGGTATCAAGGTTGCTGAAAACTTGGAAATATCGTTCTTGGCTTATGGACGACCTAATCCTGTTTGCAGAATCTGAAAACGATGCTCAGGCGTTTTTAGACGACCTAGCACTTTCAGCTTCCAAACTGGGTCTAAAAAATAAATCCATCAAAAACGAAGGTTTTTGGCAGTAGCAACATCCATCTGAATGGCACCCAGATTGAAGAAGTTGCCTGCTTTAACTATCTGGGGTCACAAATCCGCTGTGACACCATCTCTCCTGCCGAGGATGTAACAAGTCGTATAGCCAAAGCAACATCTGCCTTTGCCAGACTTCGTCCCCTGTCTCTGGAGTCGTCCAGTTAGCGTTGCCGTCAAGATGCTGGTTTACAATTGCATCATTCTGTTTATCCTTCTGTACGCCAGCGAAACGTGGAGGCTACTAGACGTAGATAAACGACGGTTGGAAGTGTTTCAGATGACTTGCCTGCGTCAGATCCTGGGAGTCTCGAGGTTGCAACGCCACACCAACAGTGCAATCCGAAAAGCATGCCTTGACCAGAGTAGCCTCTCGGCACAGGTTGCAGCGCGGCCGCCTACGATGGTTCGGCCACGTCTGTAGGATGAGCAATGAGCGCCTGCCGAAGAGAATACTCGTTCGATCCGAAGCCGCTTGGCTGGAAATGCACCCGAAACGCGCCCAAGAAGCTCTGGCTGAACCTAGTGGAAAGTGACCTCTCACACCAAAAACGGGCGTTTGGTGCCGCCATATGGAACAGAAATTGGCTGGACATCTCTCAGAATATCGCTCAAGATCGTGTTCAGTGGCGTCAGATTGTGACGGACGGGATGGCGAGCCATAACCAAAACACTGGTTGACGGCGATAAGTACAAGTAAGTAAGTACAAGTACAAGTTAGCCTGAGCCAGCTAATTAGAGGTTCGAGGTAAAATGTTACCATCGTAAAGTACTCGAGTAGTACTACAAGTATCACCATACTTTTGTTTCGAATTCCAAACTTCAAATTTTTGCACTTGGCAACAGTTAGTTTGCGTTTGCTTTTTTTCTAGGTGAATAACGCTTTTCGGAAGTGCATTTTCTAGCGAAGTGTTGGAACGTTGTGGGCAGTTTGGTCCAATACTACTGTTTTGATATGTTGGTAGACAGCATCCCCCATGTTACCTTTTTGGTCATTTTGGCACCTGGCCAATTTTGGCTCTGTGCCAAGGCCCCAAAGTCGGACTTTCGCTATTTTGGCACTTCGGTTGTGGTGGACTTTTTTCTCAGGCTAGCAGCTAGATCGGTTTGGTTTGTTTTATTTGAATATTTCGGCCAATGCACACAAAGTAGCGAGGGGGATTTTGTAACTTCGCTCTGTAGTTTTCAGGAGATAGGCTCAAACTTTGCATTTTTTCACCTGTTTTGGCGAAAAGTTTCAAGTCCCACTTTTACTAGAAATGGCCTAAAAGTCACTAAAAATGGTGTTTTTCGGCCTTGGGGTGATACCCATTTATAGTAAATCGGGGTCGCTGAAAACGATGAGCATACTGCTGAGGTCGGTGGATGTGGACCCCCCGACCCCCAGGGCCTGCGGGTCGGGGGTCAGGGGGGTCAAAAATGAAAGTCTTCAAAGGTGGTCATGTTTGGTATCAAATGAAAGCCCTTGGCGAGGCGATCAACTTTTGTCGTTATGCCACCAACAAAAAGTAGTCCCACCGACCTGCGGGTGGGTGCCCCACCCACTGTGGGTCGGGTGTGGGTCAAAAATGAAAGTCTTCAAAGGTGGTCATGTTTGGTATCAAATGAAAGCCCTTGGCGAGGCCATCGACTTTTGTCATTATGCCACCCACAAAAAGTGGCCCCACCGACCTGTAGGTGGGTGCCCCCCCACCCCCAGTGGGTCCGGTGTGGGTCAAAAATTCGTCTGCAAAGGTGGTCATGTTTGGTATCAGAGGAAGTCCCTAGACGAGGCGAGCAACTGTTGTCATTATGCCACCCACAAAAATGGCCCCACCGACCTGCGGGTGGGTGCCCCACCCCCAGTGGGTCCGGTGTGTGTCAAAAATTAAAGTCTTCCAAGGTGGTCATGTTTGGTATCAAATGAAAGCCCTTGACGAGGCGACCAACTTTTGTCATTATGTCACCCACAAAAAGTGGCCCCACCGACCTGTGAGTGGGTGCCCCACCCACTGTGGGTCGGGTGTGGGTCAAAAATGAAAGTCTTCAAAGGTGGTCATGTTTGGTATCAAATGAAAGCCCTTGGCGAGGCCATCGACTTTTGTCATTATGCCACCCACAAAAGTGGCCCCACCGACCTGTGGGTGGGTGCCCCACCCCCAGTGGGTCCGGTGTTGGTCAAAAATTAAAGTCTTCAAAGGTGGTCATGTTTGGTATCAAATGAAAGCCCTTGACGAGGCGATCAACTTTTGTCATTATGTCACCCACAAAAAGTGACCCCACCGACCTGTGAGTGGGTGCCCCACCCACTGTGGGTCGGGTGTGGGTCAAAAATGAAAGTCTTCAAAGGTGGTCATGTTTGGTATCAAATGAAAGCCCTTGGCGAGGCCATCGACTTTTGTCATTATGCCACCCACAAAAAGTGGCCCCACCGACCTGTGGGTGGGTGCCCCACCCCAATGGGTCCGTTGTGGGTCAAAAATGAAAGTCTTCAAAAGTGGTCCTGTTTGATATCAAATGAAAGCAATTGGCGAAGCGATCAACTTTTGTCATTATGCCACCCACAAAAAGTGGCCCCACCGACCTGTGGGTGGGTGCCCCACACCCAGTGGGTCCGGTGTGGGTCAAAAATGAAAGTCTTCAAAAGTGGTCATGTTTGGTATCAAATGAAAGCAATTGGCGAAGCGATCAACTTTTGTCATTATGCCACCCAAAAAAGTGGCCCCACCGACCTGTGGGTGAATGCCCCACCCCCAGTGGGTCCGGTGTGGGTCAAAATGAAAGTCTTCAAAACTGGTCAAGTTTGGTATCAAATGAAAGCCCTTGGCGAGACGAACAACTTTTGTCATTGCACCATTCACGAAAAGTGGCCCCATCGTCCTGTGGGTGGGTGCCCCACGTCCAGTGGGTCCAGTGGGGGTCAAAAATGAAAGTCTTCAAAGGTGGTCATGTTTGGTATCAAACGAAAGCCCTTGGCGAGGCCAGGGTTTTTTTGAAAATCGGACCTGCGTAAATTTTGCGTATTTTTGTTTTCGAGTGCGTATTTTTAATTTCGACTGCGTAAAATTACAAAAATCGCTTCTCAACGTTATAAAAGCTATAAACGCATTTAGCGTCGAATTAATGCTGTTTTTAAGAGTTTTAAACAACGTTAAGAATCTTAGCTCCAGTTTAAATTGCGTGCTCTCTTTGTGGTGTAAGAGTATGAATTAATAGGTGACGATGCGCCCCCCAGAAGTTGAAGAAAATTTTAAATTTTGGAGTAAATTTGCTCTTAAAACTTTGAATTCTTTGCCTTGAACAGTTTAATAGGTAAGTCAATATTTGGTTAGACAAATAGAGTTACTGTTCCCTTGATTGAACACATATATATATACGTATAGACGATTTTAATTTATATACGATATCAAATCAAATAGAATGAAAAGCATCGCATGGTACAACGTGGGCTTAGGCAGAAAGTACAAATCAAATGTAGGCGGAAGGAGAATCGAAGAGAGATGCGGGGGTTCGGGGCGGAAGCCCCGAAGAAGCCAGAGCCCAAACTACGGTAAATTGTCTCAAGAAATTAATTTAGAGCACTCTAGGAATTCCTACTACCGAATTTTTCGGCTGCGTATTTTTGTTTTTGACTGCGTATTTTTAAGCTCGACTGCGTCAATACGCAGTATTTTACGCAAAAAAAACCGTGGCGCGAGGCGATCAACTTTTGTCATTATGCCACCCACAAAAAGTGGCCCCACCCACCTGTGGGTGGGTGCCCACCAGGCACGCACCCAGGGGGTTCATGGGGTCTAGACTTTTTTTCTCCCTTTTGGGGGTGACAAAATAGCTGTTTTTGCTATAAAAATAGCAAAAACAGCTATTTTTAAAAAATTAAACATCCACTGTACGATTTTTGGGCAAAAATGCAAAAATTCTTTAACTTGTGGGGGGCTCCGCCCCCCAGACCCCCTGTTGCATTTGGCCTTGGACCCCCCTTTTCAGAATCCTGGGTGCGGGCCTGGTGCCCACCCCCAGTGGGTTCGGTGTGGGTCAAAAGTGAAAGTCTTCGAAACTGGTCAATTTTGGTATCAAATGAAAGCCCTTGGCGAGGCGATCAACTTTTGTCATTATGCCACCCACAAAAAGTGCGGGATGCCCGGCTCCTTCTTAACTCATTGTATATAATCTCACTGGAAACGCATCCATCATTAAGCCGGAAAATTAAGCTATGCCAACCAATTAAACTAGTTAAGTTAAACAAGAGAAATTTTGAAAAATTCGCTTTCTGATTTTTTCACTGCAAAATTTGGTACCAAAATGGGGATCCACTTTTTTGATGGGGAAGTTCGTTCATGGAGGCCTTCCCTTGCCAATTCTCCCTCGGCCTCGACATACGAGCTAATCTTAAGGCCAATGTTTAACAATATTGGAATATTGTCAGAGAATCTTTAAAGTGCTAAGAGGACAAGAAAGTAAAATGCTCCTCCGGAGCATCGAAAAGTAATATGGGTGGATGAGGTGAGGTTGCGAAATCAAGAGGACTAGCTTTGAAAACGCTTAATATGGGCTAGGTTCTAAAAGAAAGGAGGACCAGGTTGTGGGCGAAATAATATGGGCACAGCGTCGCCGAACAACCCATATTCGCGGGCTTGCACGCTTCGCTTTAGCGTTTGTCACATATAGAACGGTCAACATTAGAGTAAAAATGTTGAATAGGTAATCTGCGAGAACGTAGTAGTTTGCCTGGTCAGTTTTAGGCTAGCCATATATACCTTAAATTTAGTTGGACTATGACAAGTATCGGACAGAAAGATAGGGATGTGGCGGTAAAACCATTGGTTCATATCAATCCGGCAGGATTTCAGTCAATGACAATCGCTATGAAATTATTCTTTACGTAAATATGCTGTCCGTATAAGTCATAAAATGAACACTAGTAAGCTTAGACTTTCTCGGAGGAAAAGTCTGACTATATATAATACATGGAAGTACGAATATTCGGATATAGATTGTATCGTATTTAATTTAGAATCTGGAGCTATAATTTAAAGTCTAGAAATCGATATAGATGAATGTATAATATTTACCAGCGAATATGGGTTGTTCGGCGACGCTGTGCCCATATTAGTTCGCCCACAACCTAGTCCTCCTTTCTTTAGAACCTAGCCCATATTAAGCGTTTTCAAAGCTAGTCCAATTGATTTCGCAACATCACCCCATTTACCCTATTACTTTTCGATGCTCCGGAGGAGTATTTTACTTTCTTGTTATATGTATACATAGTATAGCAAGCTTAACAAAAAAATCACCCGAAATCTTAACAAAAAAATCACCCCACCCTGACTCACAGGTCAAAGTCGCAGAGACCCAATTTTTCGCATGGTGATAGCCACACATCTCGACATTACAGCCTGTGAGTTTGAGCCAGCCCCTCTCTATGCGTTCAGGGCAGACCTTTAAGTGAGTGTACCCAAAAGTGACTCCCAAAACGTTCGTGACCAAAGTTCGAATTTATATTTACTTACTAAGGGAATTCTTATTTATATTTACTAAGGGAAAGCCCTAGGCAACCCATATTGTGCATGTGACATGTCCTGACTGTGGTCTATCGATACATATAGAAGTTCCCAGTCGGACCTCTGAGCTGTCCTGGGGTGGTGATTTTTTTGTTAAAATTTTAACAAATAAAAAATCATTTTAATGTTTCGTTACTGAAGTCAGAACAGCAGCTAGAGCAAAACCTGGCTTATTTTTATTGGGGGTGGGGGGGCCCCAATCGGCAACCTCCCCCCCCCCCCCATTCGAGGTTCCCCCCATAAAAGCCCCCCCATAAGCCAAAAATTGCCAGATTTCACCATTTTTACCCCTAAATTTTCAAAATTTCCGCTTCGCCGGAATTTTAACGAAATTTTAGCTATTTTAGCGTAAAAACACACCTAAACTTAGTCAATTTTTAGCGATTTTGGCAATTTTTACACGACAAAAAAAAACGTAAAAATTTGCAAAAGTTTTTTCCAAAAATATGCCCCCCCATCGATGGGGGGGCAACTTTGAGCCCCCCCCATATCGCCCCCCCCCCCCCATAAATTTTTGCCTAAAACCTCAAAATCGAGCTCAGCGACCTCGAAACCCTTATATACCGTTTTTGAGGTTTTTAAGCCCGTTTTTGAGGTTGCATGACTCTTTTTGGAGTCCAACCCCTGGCGAGCCCTCGTAAAATTTAGCCAGTAATATCCAATCAAGGAATCACTCGGAGCCTTATGATCGTTTGCCACGACTTGTGATTTATTTATTCTATTAATATCCTGCTGTCCAGCTATTTTCGGATTTACTATTATTATGGTGCTGCCTCTGCAAAATCTTGCCTCTAACCAACTCACTGTGGGTGCCTGGAACGTTCGTAGCCTTCTGGATCCTGACGCGCAGAGCCTGGCGGCCCGCTCCTTGTATCGTTACGGTGTGGAGCTAGCGTCTTTGTCGGAACTTAGAATCGCGGGAAGTGGGACCCGACACCTGCCCATCCCCTGTAGTGCCAATGATACACCATCCTGGCCGCTCTACATGCTATATCATTCTGGTGGCGTGGATGCGTACGGAGGTGTTGGATTTTGTCTGTCTCCTCGAATCGCTAAATCTGTTCTAGAGTGGAGACCTGTCTCTAACAGATTGGCCTATATAAGGCTATGTACCCACCCTTTTAACACCTCAGTTATTTCTGTGTATGCTCCAACAGAAGCCAGTGACCCGGCAACAAACGACATGTTTTATCAGGAGCTCTATTCCTTGCTGTCCTCTGTGCCGAAGCGTGACTACTTATTAATAATGGGTGACTTTAATGCCCAGCTCGGCCTAACTGATCCTGCTGAACGTCGGTATGCAGGCAGTTTTGCCATTGGCCGTAGAACTGCGAATGGAGATCGTCTTATCGGACTTCTGGCCAGGTTTGACCTATTTGCCCTATCTACCAACTTCAGGCACCGACGAAGGCACCTAGCTACTTGGATCTCCCCTAATGGAAAGACGTTAAATCAAATTGATTTTATTTTATGCCGAAGCCGGTGGAAGGGGTCAGCCCTGAACTGTCGCTCATATTGGGGCACTGATTTTCAATCCGATCACGCGCTGGTGAAATGTGTGGTAAAACTCAAGCTCAGCGCCCAAGTCAGCAGAAGACCTAAGACCTATGCTGTGTCCAGACTTGCTGATCCCGCCATCCGAAATCAGTACGTCAACGAATTGGAGGGCCTTACCAACGGGGACCATCAAATTAATGACATTGATCAAGATTGGACTGAGTTATCTGAGAACGTCAGAAACGTTGCGGGTCGTGTACTGGGCTCGGTGAACAGGGATCAAAACATCGTTTTGCAACGTGATACATTAGACCTGGTCGAAGAACGCAGAGTTCGTTTTCCATACAGGCACAGAATTGGTAGTGCTGAGCATCGACATCTCAACAGGCAGATCAGAAACAATGTCAGGAGAGATCGTAATAATTATTGGAGATCCATTGCTGCCGAAATCAACAACTCCCTGAACAGTGGTAAGTGGTACAGTGTCTTCAAACTGATGAAGAAACTCGGCCTGCCCAGAGCCAAACCAAGTGAAGTCCTAAATGACCGTCAAGGAGACCCCATCTCGGCTAACCAGGCCAAGATAGATAGATGGAAGGAGCATTTCGACAACCTCCTAAACTGTGATCCGCCTGCAAACCCGTTGTCATCGGAAGAATTGCCATTTCTAGGCTTCCTGTCCTGTAGTAGTGACCCGCCATCTTTACATGAAGTGGAGGATGCCGTCAAATGCCTGAAGCTAAGAAAGGCTGCAGGCCCTGACGCCATACCGTCGGAGCTGCTGTTTGCTGGAGGCGCCGCGGTTACACATCAACTACACCATCTCATCCATCTCATATGGGACAAGGAAGAAATGCCTGGTGAATGGAATAACTCCATTGTTATACCTTTACACAAGAAAGGCTCCAGATCCGACTGCTCCAATTATCGTGGGATTTCTCTTTTGTGCTCTGCATATAAAGTATTGGAGTTCGTAATCCTTCGAAGGTTGGGCAGAGCGTATGAACAAGTGCTTCGAGAAAATCAAGCTGGCTTCAGGCCCAGCCGTAGCTGCGTTGACCAGATATTCTCTTTGCGCCGTATCTTGGAGTCGCGTTATGAGTATGGAAAATCTACCCTGATTGGCTTTATAGACTTCAAATCTGCATTTGATTCTGGTGACAGGTCTGGCCTATTATCCATCCTGGAGGCTGATGGCGCACCAACTAAACTGATCAGACTGGTGAAAATGCTGTACGCAAATACAACTGTTTGTGTGCGTGCGCACGGTTTACTGTCTGACAGTTTCACTGTCCGAACCGGGGTTCGTCAGGGTGCTCCTCTTTCGCCGTTACTCTTTAACTGTCTTGTAGACTGGGTGATGCGAACCGCATTGGCAGAGATAGGACAGGATGCCACTTTCATTCACGGCGCTGAAATCTCAGACCTCGATTACGCAGATGATATAGCTGTCCTCGCGGAAACTGAGGATAAGCTTCAGCGACTGTTTGACGCAGTCTCTGGAGCAGCCAAACGAGTTGGTCTTTTCATGAACGTCAGGAAGACGAAAGTCCTGTACAGTCGATGCCCTCCGCCCACTATTCTGGTCAATGGCGAACAACTAGAAAATGTGAGTGCCTTCCGATATCTTGGCTCAGAAATAAGCAGCAACGGCTCTGTCACCAACGAAATACGGTACAGGATAGCCAGATCGCGGGCAGCGTTCACATCTCTCGACGATAAACTATGGCGAAATCACGACATCTCACTCACGGTCAAAATGAAGGTCTTTGACGCTGCGGTCATGTCAGTGCTGCTTTACGGGTGCGAAACGTGGCCCCTAAAACAGTCCGACATTTCCCTCCTCGCTGGCTTTGAAATGCGCTCCATCCGTCGGATCCTTAGAATTGACTATACTGCCCGTATCTCTAACGCTGCCATCAGGGACCGACTGCAACGAGCTCCCGTGGAGACCGTTATAAGGAGAAGGCGCTTAAAATATCTGGGGCATGTGCTACGTATGCCGCCATCTCGCTTTCCATATATCACCATCTCTTTTGTTCCACCAGCAGACTGGCGTAGACCGAGGGGAGGTGTCAGGCAAACATGGCTGCGGGTGGTGCACAAAGACCTTCATTGGCTATCTGGAACTTACGGACGGCACTGGCACGATGATTGGTTCAGTATCTGCCGAACTCTGGCAAATGATAGGGATCAGTGGCGGATGATTGCACATGACTCTTTGGACGCCTGATTGGATACCAGCAATGCATCGGACACGATGTGGCTGAATAAGCAAGTAAGCAAATTTTGGGTGTAGTCTTTTGCATATCCACACTTGTGAAACTCTAGAATGTCCACCGTTCATAATTTCATAAAAATACATATATATATATATATATATATATATTGTTTATGGACACTAATTTTCTTGTTATCCGCATGATTTGCCCCCTGGGAATATTTGCCAGCATTCCTTCACAGGGCCAGGTCATATGGCGCTTTTCGGCAGCGGAAGGTCAATTGGGGGTATAACAGTTCAAATGAGTAAACAGTCGTTATTTTTGCTTAACTTTGCTGTCCTCGTTGTAGGACAGGCTCATATGTTAAGCGGTTGCAACTTGTTTTCCTTAGTTTACAACCTCCCTGTGGAACTCATATGTATTTTACAGGCTAGTTTTTGCTTATGTACAACCTGCCTACGAAGACTAATATGTATTTTACATGCGACGAAGGAGCACTTTTTGTTCTTGTGTAGGGGTGTGGTCTTAGGCGATTTTTGGTCAAAACTGAAATTTTTCAAAAGTGGTCAGGTTTGGTATCAAATGAAAGCCCTTGGCTAGGCGAACAACTTTTGTCACACAAATTGATTGCAGCGATGTTAGGGGCGGGGCTAGAATTCAATGGTGCTTGTAATATATATATTTCACACTTCTGCCCTGATTATTGCATTGTTCAAGCTCCTTATCTGGATTAGCGCACTGCTGGAAAGGGAACCTTTAAAATGACAGAAGGACAAGTAATAAAAATGCTCCTTCGGAGCATGATAAAGTAGTGTAGCCATGGGGGGAAACCCACTTTTTCGGATTTTGGCTGGAACTTTTTTGTTATAAGGGCTAGCTGAGAACTCTATATACCATCGTACTTGGCGTACTTAGAACTTTCTTTTAAGCCCATTTGCACTTCTCTAGGTTGTACCGTTAGGCCGGTATAATGCAAAAAGTAGCGGAGGAAAACCCAATGGGGGGAAAAACCCAAATGGGGGGAAAATAAACCCACCCCTCACAGGTCCTAAAAATTGTCGTAGCGCGATTCTGACACTTCCTGTGTAAAATTCAACTCTTTTTTAGTTAGTATGAATCAAAAAACCCGACCTAGGTAGCTTTTTTTGAGATCTCATGTGCCATTGAAAATGCAGCATCAAATGGACAGGTTTCATAAAGTTTAACACATAAACATAGGTAAAATATCAGTCCAAAACGTGAATACCCAAATCAACGTTCACCTTTCTTCCGTTACCGGTTTCGAGTGGTAACGTAACGGAAGAAAGGTGAACGTTGATTTGGGTATTCACGTTTTGGACTGATATTTTATTGATTCCTTTGTATCCCTTGTGGATCCGTGAATTAGCGGCTGTTCTATTGATTATCTTTACACATAAACTGGGCAATTTTTGAAAAATGCTAAAAACGATGTAATTTGATAAAACTTATTATTCTAACGTGTAGAGAATGGTTTTTTACGTACAATTGGCTATTAAAAGTCACAATTAGACCTCTGCTGGGTCATCCAGCAGCGAAATTGCACTTTTAGGGTTTTATGCCTCTAGCTACCCAAGCAGCGTTTTTTTTTCAAAATCGGATTTCATCAAATTTTCGTCATTTTTATTTTCTGAGCGTCATTTTTATTTGTCCAACGTCAAAAATAAAGTTTTGCAGAAATGCAGTTTCGTTTTGATTTTAGGCTATATTAGTAATTTTGGTTGAATTTTTATTTTGTTGGCGTGTGTTGCTTCATATTTCGCATTGTCCCGCGAATATATATTCTAACTTACGTACTCATCATATAATACAACTATGTGGTGTCTATCTGTATCATGTCTTTGAGCATTAACAATGAGGAGAACAACCTGATACAATGGGGGTCTGGGGGGCGGAGCCTCCCAGAAGTTGAAGAAAATTTTTGCTTTTTAAAGTTCATAAAGTTTAACACATAAACATAGGGCAATTTTTGAAAAATGCTAAAAAACGATGTAATTTGATAAAACTTATTATTCTAACGTGTAGAGAATGGTTTTTTACGTACAATTGGCTATTAAAAGTCACAATTAGACCTCTGCTGGGTCATCCAGCAGCGAAATTGCACTTTTAGGGTTTTATGCCTCTAGCTACCCAAGTATTCAAAATTGTCCAAATCTGACAGCATAGGGTGACGCAGCGTCCTCGATAATATCGTACTACAGTCCCGAATTGTTTCCCAGTTGAGCTGGTAAAAAATTTTTCAAAAAAATTTGGGTGGGGTTTTCCCCCCAAAGTGGGTTTTTTCCCCGCCACGTTTGGCAATGTGCCAGTCTAACGGTGCATCGGATCGGTCTAATTTTTGCTGTGTGCAAAGAGGAAGACTTGCCTATGAGAAGAAAAAGAGGAAGGGGGGGAGAGGAATAATGTGAGAGGGGGAAGGAGAGAGGGGGGGGGGGGGGGGGGGGGGGGGGGGAGGTCAAAGTTAGCAAAAAATAATCTATTTTTTGCAATTCTGGACAAATTTTCAAAAAATCATAATTTTTTAATACTGAAGTTAGGAGTCTAGTTTTTTATGGGAATTACTTACGACACCCCAAGCTGTGTTTTCAAGCATAAACCAAAATTTTAGGTCAGCAATTGGGGCAGCAATTCAAAATTGAAGTTTCAACTTTTTTACAGTGTAAATTTTTGCCAACTTCAGCGATCGATCATGGTCGATCGGTGCAAGCTAAGATTTTTCTCAACTTTCTGGCGCATTTACTATGCCGCCGACTGTAAGCGAAAAAAATTTGAGCAAATTCGATAGAGTTTTGAGGGAGTTATGGGGGGTCAAAGTTGGCCCAAAATCGATTTTTGGCAATTTTGGACAAATTTTCAAAAAATCATAATTTTTTAACATTGAAGTTAGGAGTCTAGTTTTTCGTGGAAATTACTTACGACACCCTGAACTGTGTTTTCATGCATAAACCAAAATTTTAGGTCAGCAATTGGGGCCGCAATTCAAAATTGAAGTTTCAACTTTTTTACAGTGTAAATTTTTGCCAACTTCAGCGATCAATCATGGTCGATAGGTGCATGCTAAAATTTTTTCTCAACTTTCTCCGCATTTACTATGCCGCCGACTGTAAGCGAAAAAAATTTAAGCAAATTCGAAAAAGTTTTGGGGGAGTTATGGAGGGTCAAAGTTAGCAAAAAATAATCTATTTTTTGCAATTCTGGACAAATTTTCAAAAAATCATAATTTTTTAATACTGAAGTTAGGAGTCTAGTTTTTTATGGGAATTACTTACGACACCCCAAGCTGTGTTTTCAAGCATAAACCAAAATTTTAGGTCAGCAATTGGGGCAGCAATTCAAAATTGAAGTTTCAACTTTTTTACAGTGTAAATTTTTGCCAACTTCAGCGATCGATCATGGTCGATCGGTGCATGCTAAACTTGTTTCTCAACCTTCTGCGCATTTACCATGCCGCTGACTGTAAGCGAAAAACATTTGAGCAAATTCGATAGAGTTTTGAGGGAGTTATGGGGGGTCAAAGTTGGCCCAAAATCGATTTTTGGCAATTTTGGACAAATTTTCAAAAAATCATAATTTTTTGATATTGAAGTTAGGAGTCTAGTTTTTCATGGAAACTACTTACGACACCCTGAACTGTGTTTTCATGCATAAACCAAAATTCTATGTCAGCAATTGGGGCCGCAATTCAAAAATGAAGTTTCAATTTTTTTACAGTGTAAATTTTTGCCAACTTCAGCAATCGATCCTGGTCGATCGGTGCATGCTAAAATTTTTTCTCAACCTTCTGCGCATTTCCCATGCCGCTGACTGTAAGCGAAAAACATTTGAGCAAATTCGATAGAGTTTTGAGGGAGTTGTAGGGGGTCAAAGTTGGCCCAAAATCGATTTTTGGCAATTTTGGACGAATTTTCAAAAAATCATAAATTTTTAACATTGAAGGTAGTAGTCTAGTTTTTCATGGAAATTACTTACGACACCCTGAACTGTGTTTTCATGCATAAACCAAAATTTTAGGTCAGCAATTGGGGCCGCAATTCAAAATTGAAGTTTCAACTTTTTTACAGTGTAAATTTTTGCCAACTTCAGCGATCGATCATGGTCGATAGGTGCATGCTAAAATTTTTTCTCATCCGCATTTACTATGCCGCCGACTGTAAGCGAAAAAAATTTGAGCAAATTCGAAAAAGTTTTGGGGGAGCTATGGAGGGTCAAAGTTAGCAAAAAATCTATTTTTTGCAATTCTGGACAAATTTTCAAAAAATCATAATTTTTTTAATACTGAAGTTAGGAGTCTAGTTATTTATGGGAATTACTTACAACACCCCAAGCTGTGTTTTCAAGCATAAACCAATATTTTAGGTCAGCAATTGGGGCAGCAATTCAAAATTGAAGTTTCAACTTTTTTACAGTGTAAATTTTTGCCAACTTCAGCGATCGATCATGGTCGATAGGTGCATGCTAAAATTTTTTCTCAACTTTCTCCGCATTTACTATGCCGCCGACTGTAAGCGAAAAAAATTTGAGCAAATTCGAAAAAGTTTTGGGGGAGTTATGGAGGGTCAAAGTTAGCAAAAAATCTATTTTTTGCAATTCTGGATAAATTTTCAAAAAATCATAATTTTTTTAATACTGAAGTTAGGAGTCTAGTTTTTTATGGGAATTACTTACGACACCCCAAGCTGTGTTTTCAAGCATAAACCAAAATTTTAGGTCAGCAATTGGGGCCGCAATTCAAAATTGAAGTTTCAACTTTTTTACAGTGTAAATTTTTGCCAACTTCAGCGATCGATCCTGGTCGATCGGTGCATGCTAAACTTGTTTCTCAACCTTCTGGCGCATTTACTATGCCGCCGACTGTAAGCGAAAAAAATTTGAGCAAATTCGATAGAGTTTTGAGGGAGTTATGGGGGGTCAAAGTTGGCCCAAAATCGATTTTTGGCAATTTTGGACAAATTTTCAAAAAATCATAATTTTTTAACATTGAAGTTAGGAGTCTAGTTTTTCATGGAAATTACTTACGACACCCTGAACTGTGTTTTCATGCATAAACCAAAATTTTAGGTCAGCAATTGGGGCCGCAATTCAAAATTGAAGTTTCAACTTTTTTACAGTGTAAATTTTTGCCAACTTCAGCGATCAATCATGGTCGATAGGTGCATGCTAAAATTTTTTCTCAACTTTCTCCGCATTTACTATGCCGCCGACTGTAAGCGAAAAAAATTTGAGCAAATTCGAAAAAGTTTTGGGGGAGCTATGGAGGGTCAAAGTTAGCAAAAAATCTATTTTTTGCAATTCTGGACAAATTTTCAAAAAATCATAATTTTTTTAATACTGAAGTTAGGAGTCTAGTTTTTTATGGGAATTACTTACGACACCCCAAGCTGTGTTTTCAAGCATAAACCAAAATTTTAGGTCAGCAATTGGGGCAGCAATTCAAAATTGAAGTTTCAACTTTTTTACAGTGTAAATTTTTGCCAACTTCAGCGATCGATCCTGGTCGATCGGTGCATGCTAAAATTTTTTCTCAACCTTCTGCGCATTTCCCATGCCGCTGACTGTAAGCGAAAAACATTTGAGCAAATTCGATAGAGTTTTGAGGGAGTTGTAGGGGGTCAAAGTTGGCCCAAAATCGATTTTTGGCAATTTTGGACGAATTTTCAAAAAATCATAAATTTTTAACATTGAAGGTAGTAGTCTAGTTTTTCATGGAAATTACTTACGACACCCTGAACTGTATTTTCATGCATAAACCAAAATTTTAGGTCAGCAATTGGGGCCGCAATTCAAAATTGAAGTTTCAACTTTTTTTACAGTGTAAATTTTTGCCAACTTCAGCGATCGATCATGGTCGATAGGTGCATGCTAAATTTTTTTCTCAACTTTCTCCGCATTTACTATGCCGCCGACTGTAAGCGAAAAAAATTTGAGCAAATTCGAAAAAGTTTTGGAGGAGCTATGGAGGGTCAAAGTTAGCAAAAAATCTATTTTTTGCAATTCTGGACAAATTTTCAAAAAATCATAATTTTTTTAATACTGAAGTTAGGAGTCTAGTTTTTTATGGGAATTACTTACGACACCCCAAGCTGTGTTTTCAAGCATAAACCAAAATTTTAGGTCAGCAATTGGGGCAGCAATTCAAAATTGAAGTTTCAACTTTTTTACAGTGTAAATTTTTGCCAACTTCAGCGATCGATCATGGTCGATAGGTGCATGCTAAAATTTTTTCTCAACTTTCTCCGCATTTACTATGCCGCCGACTGTAAGCGAAAAAAATTTGAGCACATTCGAAAAAGTTTTGGGGGAGTTATGGAGGGTCAAAGTTAGCAAAAAATCTATTTTTCGCAATTCTGGATAAATTTTCAAAAAATCATAATTTTTTTAATACTGAAGTTAGGAGTCTAGTTTTTTATGGGAATTACTTACGACACCCCAAGCTGTGTTTTCAAGCATAAACCAAAATTTTAGGTCAGCAATTGGGGCAGCAATTCAAAATTGAAGTTTCAACTTTTTTTACAGTGTAAATTTTTGCCAACTTCAGCGATCGATCATGGTCGATCGGTGCAAGCTAAGATTTTTCTCAACCTTCTGGCGCATTTACTATGCCGCCGACTGTAAGCGAAAAAAATTTGAGCAAATTCGATAGAGTTTTGAGGGAGTTATGGGGGGTCAAACTTTGCCCAAAATCGATTTTTGGCAATTTTGGACAAATTTTCAAAAAATCATAATTTTTTAACATTGAAGTTAGGAGTCTAGTTTTTCGTGGAAATTACTTACGACACCCTGAACTGTGTTTTCATGCATAAACCAAAATTTTAGGTCAGCAATTGGGGCCGCAATTCAAAATTGAAGTTTCAACTTTTTTACAGTGTAAATTTTTGCCAACTTCAGCGATCGATCCTGGTCGATCGGTGCATACTAAACTTGTTTGTCAACCTTCTGCGCATTTCCCATGCCGCTGACTGTAAGCGAAAAACATTTGAGCAAATTCGATAGAGTTTTGAGGGAGTTATGGGGGGTCAAAGTTTGCTCAAAATCGATTTTTGGCAATTTTGGACAAATTTTCAAAAAATCATAATTTTTTAACATTGAAGTTAGGAGTCTAGTTTTTCATGGAAATTACTTACGACACCCTGAACTGTGTTTTCATGCATAAACCAAAATTTTAGGTCAGCAATTGGGGCCGCAATTCAAAATTGAAGTTTCAACTTTTTTACAGTGTAAATTTTTGCCAACTTCAGCGATCGATCCTGGTCGATCGGTGCATGCTAAACTTGTTTCTCGACCTTCTGCGCATTTACCATGCCGCCGACTGTAAGCGAACAAAGTTTGAGCAAATTCGATAAAGTTTTGAGGGAGTTATGGGGGGGTCAAAGTTGGCCCAAAATCGATTTTTGGCAATTTTGGACAAATTTTCAAAAAATCATAATTTTTTAACATTGAAGTTAGGAGTCTAGTTTTTCATGGAAATTACTTACGACACCCTGAACGGTGGTTTCATGCATAAACCAAAATTTTAGGTCAGCAATTGGGGCCGCAATTCAAAATTGCAGTTTCAACTTTTTTACAGTGTAAATTTTTGCCAACTTCAGCGATCGATCCTGGTCGATCGGTGCATGCTAAACTTGTTTCTCAACCTTCTGCGCATTTACCATGCCGCCGACTGTAAGCGAACAAAGTTTGAGCAAATTCGATAAAGTTTTAAGGGAGTTATTGGGGGTCAAAGTTGGCCAAAAATCGATTTTTGGCAATTTTGGACAAATTTTCAAAAAATCATAATTTTTTAACATTGAAGTTAGGAGTCTAGTTTTTCATGGAAATTACTTACGACACCCTGAACGGTGGTTTCATGCATAAACCAAAATTTTAGGTCAGCAATTGGGGCCGCAATTCAAAATTGCAGTTTCAACTTTTTTACAGTGTAAATTTTTGCCAACTTCAGCGATCGATCCTGGTCGATCGGTGCATGCTAAACTTGTTTCTCAACCTTCTGCGCATTTACCATGCCGCCGACTGTAAGCGAACAAAGTTTGAGCAAATTCGATAAAGTTTTGAGGGAGTTATGGGGGGTCAAAGTTTGCCCAAAATCGATTTTTGGCAATTTTGGACAAATTTTCAAAAAATCATAATTTTTTAACATTGAAGTTAGGAGTCTAGTTTTTCATGGAAATTACTTACGACACCCTGAACGGTGGTTTCATGCATAAACCAAAATTTTAGGTCAGCAATTGGGGCCGCAATTCAAAATTGCAGTTTCAACTTTTTTACAGTGTAAATTTTTGCCAACTTCAGCGATCGATCCTGGTCGATCGGTGCATGCTAAACTTGTTTCTCAACCTTCTGCGCATTTCCCATGCCGCTGACTGTAAGCGAAAAACATTTGAGCAAATTCGATAGAGTTTTGAGGGAGTTATGGGGGGTCAAAGTTTGCCCAAAATCGATTTTTGGCAATTTTGGACAAATTTTCAAAAAATCATAATTTTTTAACATTGAAGTTAGGAGTCTAGTTTTTCATGGAAATTACTTACGACACCCTGAACGGTGGTTTCATGCATAAACCAAAATTTTAGGTCAGCAATTGGGGCCGCAATTCAAAATTGCAGTTTCAACTTTTTTACAGTGTAAATTTTTGCCAACTTCAGCGATCGATCCTGGTCGATCGGTGCATGCTAAACTTGTTTCTCAACCTTCTGCGCATTTACCATGCCGCCGACTGTAAGCGAACAAAGTTTGAGCAAATTCGATAAAGTTTTGAGGGAGTTATGGGGGGTCAAAGTTTGCCCAAAATCGATTTTTGGCAATTTTGGACAAATTTTCAAAAAATCATAATTTTTTAACATTGAAGTTAGGAGTCTAGTTTTTCATGGAAATTACTTACGACACCCTGAACGGTGGTTTCATGCATAAACCAAAATTTTAGGTCAGCAATTGGGGCCGCAATTCAAAATTGCAGTTTCAACTTTTTTACAGTGTAAATTTTTGCCAACTTCAGCGATCGATCCTGGTCGATCGGTGCATGCTAAACTTGTTTCTCAACCTTCTGCGCATTTACCATGCCGCCGACTGTAAGCGAACAAAGTTTGAGCAAATTCGATAAAGTTTTGAGGGAGTTATGGGGGGTCAAAGTTTGCCCAAAATCGATTTTTGGCAATTTTGGACAAATTTTCAAAAAATCATAATTTTTTAACATTGAAGTTAGGAGTCTAGTTTTTCATGGAAATTACTTACGACACCCTGAACGGTGGTTTCATGCATAAACCAAAATTTTAGGTCAGCAATTGGGGCCGCAATTCAAAATTGCAGTTTCAACTTTTTTACAGTGTAAATTTTTGCCAACTTCAGCGATCGATCCTGGTCGATCGGTGCATGCTAAACTTGTTTCTCAACCTTCTGCGCATTTACCATGCCGCCGACTGTAAGCGAACAAAGTTTGAGCAAATTCGATAAAGTTTTAAGGGAGTTATTGGGGGTCAAAGTTGGCCAAAAATCGATTTTTGGCAACTTTGGACAAATTTTCAAAAAATCATAATTTTTTGATATTGAAGTTAGGAGTCTAGTTTTTCATGGAAATTGCTTACGACACCCTGAACTGTGTTTTCATGCATAAACCAAAATTTTATGTCAGCAATTGGGGCCGCAATTCAAAATTGAAGTTTCAACTTTTTTACAGTGTAAATTTTTGCCAACTTCAGCGATCGATCCTGGTCGATTCGTGCATGCAGAAATTTTTTCTCAACCTTCTGCGCATTTACCATGCCGCCGACTGTAAGCAAACAAAGTTTGAGCAAATTCGATAAAGTTTTGAGGGAGTTATTGGGGGTCAAAGTTGGCCAAAAATCGATTTTTGGCAACTTTGGACAAATTTTCAAAAAATCATTATTTTTTGATATTGAAGTTAGGAGTCTAGTTTTTCATGGAAATTGCTTACGACACCCTGAACTGTGTTTTCATGCATAAACCAAAATTTTATGTCAGCAATTGGGGCCGCAATTCAAAATTGAAGTTTCAACATCATTTTCATGTTTCTATACAGTGTTTCTAGACATTTTTCACATTTCGAGACATTTTCATGTTTCTAGACAATGTTTCTAGACATTTTTCACATTTCGAGACATTTTCATGTTTCTAGACAATGTTTCTAGTCATTTTTCACATTTCGAGACATTTTCATGTTTCTAGACAATGTTTCTAGATAATTTTCACATTTAGAGACATTTTCATATTTCTAGACAATGTTTCTAGACATTTTAATCTTTCGAGACTTATTTCTTGCCATTTACTAGAAATAGTTTCAAAAGTCTAGAAATATTTTTAAATGTCTCGAAATATTTTTAAATGTCTCGAAATGCTTATAGAACTTTCAAGACAATGGCGTCATGTTTCTAGAAATATTTCGTAAATGTCTCGAAAGTTGAAATGTTTCACGACAAAATGTCTAGAAAGTTGTCAACTTGTCTCGAAATATTTCTAGACAAATTGTCAACTTTCCGGAAACCTTCTGCACTCGTGGTGGAGTTTAACGTGACAGACCCATAACTCCTCTTTCCCATGAGTTACGTTTGGAAAGTCATTCGTATTTTCATATTTAGTTGCTTAATAATCCCAGTTTAATTCATACGGTTCTAGTTTAATACGTGTATTTTTCATGGCCAAATACTTATGCTTAATCTTTGTCACTTTGTGCTTTAATTTTTGATTGTTACTAGTGCTTCATAGTGCCTAGTATATGCATAATCTCTGTACTATGTAGTATTTAATCACTTATTTTTGTGTTTTTTCTACCATTGTTAGTTTGACTAATTTAGTCTAGAGCTTTTGACTTGCAGTTGCATTGTACTTGTAGCATCATTGCTCTGTACTGTACGTACATGTTGAGAGTTCAGCTCACGTACCAGTTCGCCATTTGTGCAGTGATCCTCTCGGGAGTTCGGATGGCGAGCCCTGGGGAGATGTAACGGATCAAGGTTGGAATGATCAACCTTTCCGTTGCTGGTGAGTAGCTAGGCTAGCTACCCGCCTGGCTTCTCATAACATCATCAAAGTGGGCTGGGACACGTTTGCAAGTCACGTAGCTCCCCCAACGTGTATGCGTGGGATTGGGTGGGTTCCCCCCCTCGTGACTTTGGGAGCTACGTGATTGGGGGCAAATTCTCACTAGGGGGCGCTCGTGGGAGGGTTCAACCCAACACTCGCTTCCCCCCTTCACTCTTGTATTATTCTGCCGTTGTGTACAGTTGTGTCTAATTCTACTCTCTCCCCCTTATTTGCTGTGTATTATTGTGTCTCTCCCTCAGCTCTCCCCAGAGCTTGGTACGTTGGCTGACCCCAGTCAGCCGCTGTAACTGTAAGTTAGTATTTGTGTTTGTTGTTTGTGTGACTGAGGGATCATCCCTGTATTTTGTTGTGTTATTATATAACTATAACTTGTTGTTCTGTTCTTTATTAAAGTGTATTTAGTTAGGTTTGAGTTTTCTGAGCTCCTGCTAGGTAGGTAGTTCATTCTGAGTGAGTGAGAGTGCGAGTCATCTCGCCCTTAGGATCGGATTACCTGCTGCGCACATTGTCTGGCGAGGCTGTCCCGACCGTCTCCTGTAGTCGGTCAGTTATCCATCTGTGCCACGGTCTCCGCGTCCGCTACGTCAGGGCGTGGTAACGGTGTTAGTACGTAGGCAAACCTACTAGCCCCGCTACAAAGCTAAAGAGAATAGAAAATTAGGCTGTATAAAAATTGAAAGCTAAAAACAGTTTTCACTAATTTTATTGGCTATTTTCTTTAAAAAAGTTCGGAAATCTGGCAGGGAAGTTTGGTGGAATTACAATTTTTGGTTGGGGTCGGCTCGGCTCGGCTCGCGAGCCGAACCGCGAGCCAACATCCTCATCTCTACAATAATCCTTCAGGTGTCAACTGGCCTTGGTTGAGTGAATAGGTTTGGCTTAGTTTTGGCTACGTTAACAACCCAATTAAACGAAATTTAATGCGTTGGTAGATTGCAGGTAGTTAGCTGTTCGAAACTGGTCAAGCGGTCTTTTGAATTCTGGAAAATTGTTCGCCAGTCTTAATTATTTCTGACCTTCAAGTAAGTGGTCTCTTTAATGGAGTCATTAACTCAATGTTGGCCAGCCCTGAAATGGGAAATTTTCAAAATGCATGCATACAGCGCCTTGTAAACAGAGTCCTTCTTAAATTTAAATTGTGCAAGTATATGCCCAATTAAGTGGTTAGATCCCAAAGGGCAGCCTGATGAGCCCAAAAGGGCAGCATGATACGACGAAACGGGCAGTCTGACATGTTCACAAATGAACTGTTAACAGGCGCCAAAAGCGATGGGTTTTCAAGTCCGTAGAGTTGTTGACTTCAGGAATTAAACATGTTGTCAAATTTGGTGTAAGAGATGTGTGCTCTGTGCCCCACTTCTGGAACATTTTCTATATTGTTGACCAAAACTATGGACTCCGACTTGAATAAGTTGAATCAGTTTAGGCGAATCTGCGATAGCCAGTCACGACTTAGCAGTGACGGGCCTGTACCTTGGGCAATGGACCACTGACATGCCAGGAAAACGTTCACCCTGATAAGTCACTTTACCTTTCCCGAATCTTGATGTTCTCCTCAATAAACGTTTTATTCGGAGAGCGGACCGTTTGGGGGATTTTGAAAACCAGGTCCGTTCACTGACATTACCCCTGCATCCGTATCGATCTCAAAAGGGACGGGAGTGTCAGTAGGATTTAAGGTTACTGTTACAGGCCGACTACCAGAAATACTGTTACTAACGTAAAGAGAACTTTCTGGATTGTCATCGTCACACTCTGATGTTATGTCTTGTGCGACCCGCTTTTGCTTTTTAGGTTTAAAGCGAACTTTCATTTTTTGCTTCTGCAGTTCTTTGCAAAACGACCATCTCTCCCACAAATGAAGCATTTAGTGTGAAGGCAATTGTAAGCCGTATGTCCAGACTTTCCACATTTTTGGCAGGGGTCTTAGCGATCAGACATTTTTGTAATTGAACTTTTACCGGGGAAACGATTGCAACGTTTCCTGTCCGGGAAGTCGGAACCAACACGGTTAACAGTGTCACTTTTACTGCCCGTACGCATTACCTCACTGTTAGACTCTGCAGCTTCCATCAGCTGAGCAAGTTCAATGGCACTTTGCAATTTCAGTCCTTGTTCTGCTAACAGCTGCTTCTGAATGGGTAAACTCCTGACGTCGGAAACTACTCGGTCACACAAAGCTTCAGACAGAAAATCATCGAAATCACATGTTGCTGCAAGCTGGCGTAACGCAGCAACATAGTGGATAACGGACCTGTTATTCAGTTGATCTCTCTTCTAAAATTAAACCGTTGCGCAGCTTTATGACGCTTAGGTCCAGTACTGATTTAACAAAGTTATCAATTCATCAAATGTTTTGTCCTTTTGTCGAATATGAAAATATTCAGTAAATGATTTGATTTCAATAAAGGTTAAAGTTCGAGTAAGAGTGTGTAATATGTCTGATACTCCCTACCTACTCGCTAGCCAACTTTGCAAAGAGACGACAACGGCCCTAATCTAAATTTTACACAGGTTTACTTTCCTTTTAAAACAGAAAAATACAAAATTGGAGAGAAAAAAATCAGAAATACAAAAATGTTCACAAATATTGAAAATATTCCCACAAAAGGGAATCAGGAGACAAGCACAAAAATATACAAAACATAGCAAAAGCGGGAGGAACCCAAAAGGGAAAAACCCCAAAATATCCCCAAACTCTACCCCAGTTGGCAATCCCAAAATAGCACTGTGATAGACGTCCCCAAAAGAACCGCCAACTCTGATGAACCCAATTATGAGACTGATTAACTGTGCGCTCAAAATTGAAAAGAAAAGTCAATTAGCTATGTACGGCGTTGGACTGTACACAGCAGTACAATTTAGGTTGATTTGCATAAAGTTAGCACTCACTTTTGCATAACTTAGGGTGAAATCAAGGAAATATTCTACAGATTACCCCCTCTTTTGAAACGCGCGCCCTCGCCGCGGCCTCCAGGCACACAGGTTAGTAATAAAATTTGCGTTAGCCTACGTACCATAGCTACTAATATAGATAAAATGCGTTTTAGAAAAAATGGGAAAAAGATAAAAAGTTTCGTGATCCTCGAGGTGCACTTCTCGAGAACACTACTCGGGCCCCACACTTATACACATATTAGGGGATTCCGAGACACAGGTAAAACTACGCCGGAGCATACCGGGGGTACATTCAACATATAACGGACTTTGCCGACATACAAATACAAAGAAAAGTGGGACAAGCCCTTCAGCCGCGACTAGAGCGCACACTACAAAACAGGAGATAATCCGAAGATATAAATTTATAATAGAATATATAGAAATGGTATAAACAAAAGCGAGTGCCAACAAAAGCGCTCGAAAAGAAAAAATACAAAGGAAATTTGACATAAGAAAGTGTATATTTGGTTACGATAGGTGGAAAGATAGAAATTCAAAAATATATATAAAGCCAAGGATCATAGGGGGAAGGCAGAGAGTCTCCGGGAAAGACGAATTTTCAGTGCTCGAAAGAGCAACATAAAGCGAAAGAGTATTTCATCCTCAGGAAGGGTCTCTCCCTGAGCACCTGCCAACCCCTAAACATATACATTGAGTATAGAATCTGTATAAATGCCAAAATTTAAAGCATAAACATAAAACAAATTGGCATAGCCGCTCAATAATAGGCATGGCAAAATAAGGCAAAAATGATGGCAGTAGAAACATAGAAAAATTTGAATATTTTTGAAGATAAAGTAAACCCGTGACCATTTTTAGGAAAGAAAAGCGAAACAGACACCGTGTTAATCAAACAAAAAGAACCCGAAAAAATTAAGAAAATAGAGTAACATACAGCACGTATAGAACAGCCAAGCTGAGCTAGAGGGAGCCAACCCGCCCGAAAATGAGATCTCGGAAAAATAGAAACAGGAAAATAAAATTTAGAAATTAATTTAGGAAAATTTACAACCGGAGAAGAGACCCCAAACAATGACCAAAGACCCCACCCAACCAAGGTTAACGCTAAGTGTATAGAGGACATAAAAATATAGACAATAAAATAACAGTTAGCAAAGAGGGAAAGGGGGAGGGGGGACGGACGAGGTAGGGGGACATACAACCGGGTTCACAACAGACATCACAAAATTTGACTTAAATTGTTCAAACAATCATAGATAACTCCAGACTGCGGGAGAGATTTCCAATTCCAAGCACCTCGGGAAAAGTCCCATACCATATCACCGGACCAAACCTCCGGGCCACTGGGCGGATGCCCCTCGGCATCGAGCGCCCGCTCAACCAGGACCAACACCGCTAGCCTTCCAGGCACCAAGCCAGGCCCATCCAAACCAGATGTAACCATAGGGGCCGACCCGTATCACATATGGGGGCAATACAATAACAGTCAGACAAACAGTATAACAGGGGAACGCTCGCCGTCAAAAGGGACAGGGGGGGAGGGAAGGGGAACGATAAATATATAACAGAACAACAAACAAAAATGGAATAATATACGGCATATATATATGGATAAGCATATAGGCACGATGCCTAATAGTAGCAAACAAAAATAATTGGGCAAAAGCCCGCAGTACATATATATATATATATGAGGCCCGATTAATTTAGAGAGTGTAGGCAGAGACCGACGGAACCGTTATCTCCCCTACGGGGGAAACGCAGGCACCGCAGGAGACGCCAAGTCATTGAAAACGGAATATAATTCTCAAGAGTCAAAAATGCCGGTCCGGGGTTGACCGCCCACCGTTACCTCCTCTACGGGGGAAGCGCAGGCGGCGAGCAACCACGGACCCGCCGAGATGCGGCACGGTGTTTTGGATATCCCAGTACTATTGCCTACATATTACAGATAAAAAGCATTAAATGATAAAATTCAAAATATAAGAGTACCAACCGAATAAATAAATTCAAAGAAGTATATTTTACCCTGAAAAGTATTTAAAATTGCAATTCAAGTGAATGAGAAAAATCAAGTTTGCATTTTGCATCCAATAGAGAAATACAATGATTTTGATCCATTAAATCAGAGATAAAAATAATTTGATCAGAAAGAGTTACAATGAAATTTTGTTCAAGAAATATCAATGCAAGCTGTTAAATGTGCTACGACGAAGTAAAAAATGAAAAACGTAAACATGCAAGTACGCTTTTAATAAAGAGAGCATTTCAAGAAATTTTACTTTTATCCAGAATTTATAGAACGACATGAAAAATCAAAACTCTAGGAAAGCTGATTTGAAATTAATTAAATTAATTCTTGTTTTAGGGTACTAAAAGGAAAAAGAGGCATCACAGCCAACAACAAAATTAATCAGAAACAAAAAAAATAGAAACATTTTTCCTCCAACCGATGCGTCATAATCCTTATTTAGAAAACATAATTTCCTCCCAGGCAAGCAAAAAATGTTTTTAAATTACCAAAAGTTTTAGAGAACAACAGAAAAATTTTCAACCCCCACCGTTCAAACAATACAAAAACAGAAAGCATATACCACAAATTAGGGGCTAGACCGGTACTAGGAACCCAAGAGAATAGGAACCTAAAACATAAAACAAAAATAATTAGCACAAAATTAGTAAAATTGCAGGTTAAAGCTAGAGAATGATTAAAACAACGTTAATACAAATGTACGTATAAACACAACATGCCTAATCGCAGCACGTGCCTGACAGACCGGTGAACAGAGTGAACATTAAGTTTGTGCCATAGATAGGGCTTCCTGCACACGAAGTTATAACAACCCAGTCCAGTTTCATTTTTGACTGTGCCGACCTCGGCACAAAATTTTAAACCTTTTTAGAGACAAAGAATTGCTAACAATAAACATCTAATTGGGCCCCCAAAGCGTTCAACTGTTGGATCACCATGCAAATTCTTTCCGTTCAAAAGAAATTAATTTGGCTAGAACCGACCTGCGCGCAATGGTCGGTCCAAGGGAACACTTCTTAGAAAGCAGACATGAAGATAGACTCATACTTTTAAGAACCCCCCTGTAAAAATAAAATAAATATATCACTTGAAGTAACAAATTTTACCCGTGCCCGGTCCTAAAACGCGTCGGGCCGTTTGCAACCGGCCCAGCGCGCTCTATCCAAGCATAGTAGCAATTCAAAAAGTCTTACCAATGCAATCAAAAAACTTATGCAAATCCGGGTGGGATCCGTGAACTTTTGACTCCGTAGAAGACTATCCATTGCCACCCGCCAACCCGCTGGAAAGAACTGGATGAAAGGCGGAGGAAACTTATACCTGAAATTAAATCAAAAGAGAAATTTTTTGCACGTGTGATGTGAAACTGCGACCAGGCAGCTGTGCGTAAAATGAGAATACGAACAAAATATAAAACATCTGGAGTTAAAGTGTCAAGTTGAAAGTATAGTTAAAAGGTGCAGGTTAAAAATGTGTATATAGCGAAACCATTGAAGCTAAAATAGTAAAAGGCAATAGTACTAGGGATATAAAATACAAAAATTAGAAATTCCTTAGATATGTGTACGTACATAAGTACGAAAGACTACATTTTAGAATTTTTAAAGAAGATTATTTAAATCAAATTGAAAAATAAATCCTATAAATTTGAATCAAACGAAAAGTAAAAAGAAAATGCTTTAAAGTATTTCTTTCAAAAAAATATTTTGAAAAAGGACTTTCAATAAATTAACCGGGCCAAGCAAACGACATACTAATCATCGGGGTTTTCCCCCTCTTTCGAAAATTAACTTGGGACAGGGAGGGTTGAACAAATAATCAGGAGTTGTTGGGGTCGGTGTAGGGGTGTCTACCCCCTCTTTTGAAATTTCAGGATGCCGGCCTTCTTGTCGGACCCCGGACAGCAAGGGAGGTGGGGGCCGAACCCCCAAGGATGGAAGTATCCCCACATTTGTATACATCACCGCAGGCGCGTCGGCACACCAAATTGCTATAAATTCTGACCGAATTTCGTCTGATGACAATAATGGGTGGTGTATTCCTTGCATGTTTACTTCATTAGTAGAAAATAACAAGTCCCAGTGAAAACGTTTCATGAAATCAGTTCCTATTAAAATCTCACGAGAAAAGTTAGGAACCATATGAAAAAACCACCCATATTCTTTACGCTCCACCGTGAAAATTATAAAAACTTTGGCAGTAATGTTTAACGGCGTGTCGTTAGATGCCACTGCGGTGATGGGATCCTTTTTCTGAAATCGAACATTGGCGCCCCTTCAATATTCTCTTAACTGTCCGGGGACTGACAATGAATATTGCTGCTCCGGAATCAATAATAGTCAAAATTTTGGTCCCCCCGGAGGTGACGACTATGGCTGGGATATTATCTGCTGCTACCGGTACTGGCTCGGATTCAATTTCGGTGGGCCCTCCCGGCGTCACTGCATCTGATGTAAGATCTTCTAGTAGGGGTTTTTCAAGCTCCTGCGGTGCCATTGGACTGACAGGTTCCTCAGTTTCTGTCCCTACAGAAACATGTTCGGGCCGGTGGCAGCAAGGGGCAGTCGCACCCCCGAAAATGGGAGAAAACCCCGCGGTCCAAGAGGGAGGTGATTGTTTTTCGACAAATGAAATAGAGTCGTATTCTGACTGATTTGGACATAGACACTTTAGTAAAGTTGCCATTTCCTGCAGCCCACCAGGTAGTAAAATTATGAACCACTTTTGAAAAAACATTTGACAATTGGGCCTCCATCATAGTTAAATCGAAATGTTGAAAATTTGATGAACCAACTGACTCAGGCGGATTGGAGCCAAATACGGTAGGGTCCACCCCCCCTTTTGAAGCTTCACCACCAGCCAGATCAGAAACCACCCCGACTTGAAATTGAGTCAGAATTTGATCAACCTGCTCGGCAGTAACTCCATGTGAAGACGGAGGCGCCCTCCTAGGAGAAGAAGGTGCAGCAGGAGCTGAAACCCCGGAATCCGAGGCTCGTACAAAATTTTGAGAGAGTTCCAGAACACCTGCATTTTGCATATGTACTGTACGTTGGTATGTGGCCGGGGTTGTAGTGGCCGGAGCTGAAATTAGCCTTGGCTGAGAATTTTGTCCTCCGACATAGCCACCCTGAGTTCCCAAGTTTGATGGGGTTGGAAGGACCGGAGCAGAAGCAGAAAATTGAACTGGGGGCGGGTTGGGAGGTAGGGGGGCGTACTGTGACAAAAGAGGAACCGGGACATAATTTATGGGGGGATATTGCTGCTGGTATACCGGTAATCCAGAATATTGAACAGGGTACGTATTTGATGAATGGGCCACGTGATCAACCCTCTCAGGTAGGGGACGGTTTTTATAATTTGGGGGAACCTTTGAGGGGTATCGTTCCCAACAATTTTCCGGTGCGTGACCGCTTTTTTTACAGTATTTACACGGGGGCTTTTTCTGTTTTTCTTCCTCCCACTTGCTCAAGGCTTCCTGGATATGTTGTTCAAACCAGTCTTTTAATTCACGAAAACCCAGGCGAGCAGCTGCCACCTCAAGGTTAGACTGTGAGGGAGTGTCTGAATTTTTTGAGGACTGGTTTTTCTTGTCGATACCCCCATCTTCAAAGTAATAAATTGGCAGGTCATAGGAGAGAGTGTCTCCCTCCGGCGGACGGGCCTCCCGAGACTCTAAACGATCAATGACCCGACGAACATCTTGCATGGTGGGTCGCTCATGGAGAAAAAGAGAAGCCAAAGCTGAAGCAAATTTATCGTGCACCCCCGCAAAAAGTTGTTGAACACATTCTTGTTCACGCTCCTCCTGCGTATCCCATAGGTCGAGGGCCATAGCCTGTAATTCTGAAATATAGTGTCGAACGGACTCGTTGTGAAGTTGCTTTCGGTGTGCAAAAGCCGACTGCCGCTCCCGCAACGAGAGTTGTGGTTTTGGAAATTGCGATTTGATTAAATCCAAAAATCCTGAATAGGACTCGACGACCTGTGGGCCACAGCGAGAAGCAAAAATTTGAGCTTTCCCTGTTAATTTGTTCCAAAGGAGGCGTCCCCACTGGTCCTGAGGGACTGCATGAACTGCCACTGCCGACTCGAATTGGGGTAACCAGTCTTCAAAATATGCGTATTTCGGGTCATATCGAGGGACATCACGCAAAACTTCTAGATAGTAACGAAAAAGACCCGTATCAAATTTTGGAATTGAAATATCGGTAGCTTCCATTGTGTTTGGTTTTGGGTGTCGAGGACTTTTTGGGATTCCCGGTTTTTTACCCACATTATTGACTGAATAATTTGTATGGGTGGCCACAGATGAAGGTAACCCAGAAAATTTAGAGGGAGGAGGTGAATTTGAATTTTGTTGAGAAGGGGGACGGGGGGTGGTGACTGTTCGCAGGCCTGATACAGCTGGGCAGGCGCCGAAGGAGGGCCCGTGACAAATTCTTGCTGTACTGAGGGCGAACCTCCCGAAGAAGGGGCGCCCCCAGCAGGAGCCAACGCTACACCTTTACCTTCCCTTGGGGAAAGCGCGGGTGTGCGCTGCTCTTGCTGCCGCGGGACTTCAGCCGGTCCTGCAAGGCGATTTTCTGAGACATAGTCAGCCGCACAAGCATGCGAGGCCACCATCTCCGCCATATAGTAGGGGTTATTAGGGACCTGCTGTGGTAAAAATGGAGGGACTTGTAATGGGGGCAAATTTTGTTGGGACCCCTCCCACAAATGATTATTATCCAGTTCGCGGATTACTGGGTTTTCGAAAACTTGTTGCTCCAGACGATCATAGTTGAAATTTGCTGGAGTACGTACGAGATAGAGACCCTCGGGGTGCTGTGGATTTGGAGGCTGATAGCGCAGTTGTGGCAGTTGCTGCTGCATATGGGGCTCCGGGGCTGCAATTTGAATACCTTCATACAAATGTTGGCCATAGGACACCGGATGGACAGGGTAATAGCGTGGATCCCCTTGGTTCAAAAAATTTTGGTTGGCCAATTCTTCTGGGGAGACCAAGGGTGGATTTTGGGAAGAAGGAAGGGGGACTTGTAAAGGTGGAGAAGGAGGAGGCTGAGTATGATACAAAGGTGGGGCAGAGGGGCCCCCATGACAAGTTGGGGGTTTTTTGAATTTGAACATGGGAAGGGGCGGTCTGTTGATTTGGTAGCAAATTTCCGTACTGGTCCCGAGGAAAGGTGATCCCACCCACGTGAAGGCCGGGACATTTGAGTTGTGGACCCGTTTACGTACGTATTTTGAGAATTTTGAGAATTTTGCAAATTTTGAAAATTTTCTCCAGAATAGACGGGTTGGGGTAGGTACGTAGATAGGGGGGGGTATGGGGTCCCCTCCAGTTCGGACCATGACCACAGAATTTTGACTATAAGCAGAATCATACACAGACCCTGCTTCGGAATCACCCGAATAAGAAGGGGGTTGGCCACCGGTAACTGGAATTTGAGCAGGTTGAAAAACCCCATGGTTTTGGGGGAGCGCCCCCCCCACCTGCCTGTTCAGAAGAAAAACCCACATCATTCCGAATGTTAGTAGAATTTTGGGATACTCTTGGTTGAGGATACGTATTTTCGGGGGGTGCCGATGGTTTAAGGGGGGGGCTTCCCCCGACCCCAACAAGGCAGAAACTACTTCTTTGGCTGTCTTGGCAGCATCAAACCGGGGAGAAATAAAATTGTCAAAATCACGTCGAAAATTTGAATTTTCTGAATGTTGGGGGGTGGTGGGTTTTTCCACAGGCTGGGGAGTGATTTGCGAGGGTGCAGAAACTGGCCCCCCAAGCGTTTTTACCCGGGTCTCCCGCTGGCTCTGTGTATAATTCTGGTCCGAATTTTGGGGAGGGACAGCCCTAGTGGATTGGGAGGGGCGCAAATTTGATAGGTGTAGCTCAGTGGGTCCCCCCAAGTATTTTGCAGAGCACCAGAAAAATTAAGATTACTGCTGGAGGTTTTTCCTGTGGGGAAAATTTCTCCAGCAGTAAAATTACGTCTGGTGCGAGAGGGGGTAGGAGGGCGGACACCCCCCCCCCCCGAAAAATTATAGGTGAGGGAATTGAATTTTGGGGGGGTGGATTTTCCAGATTTTCTGATTGAGAGAAATCCTGATTTTGGGGTTGGGGAAGTTCCCCCTGTACTTGATCAAACTCAGAATTTGGGGGTGGCGACGAAATTACAACTTGGGGAGGTGCAGATTGAGGAATCTGCAAACTAAAATGGGGTGGATTATTTGAAAAATTCTGGGAAGAATTTTATGAATTTTGGGGGAGAGTCTGAGAAATTTGAGGGGGGTTCTGAAAATTTTGGGGGAATTTATGGGGTGTTGGGGGAGGTTCTGAGAATTTTGGGGGAGATTTTGCAAATTTTGGGGGGATTTGATCCCCCCAACAGGTCCACTGAGGTACACCTAGGCTCACCCAAAACATTATCCAACCCGCCAACAGCCCCAAAAGTTTGGGGGAGGGGAGAAAAATTTTGGGGGAGATCGTTAGGATTCTGGGGGGGATTCTGGGAATTTAGGGGAAAATTTTGAAAATTTTGGGGGAGACTCTGTCCCCCCACCTCCCCTACTGACAATCGTGCAGATACCCCAGCACCCCCAGAATTTTGGGGGGGATTGGAACCCCCAAGTCAGTTTCCCCCGAATTGGTGGGCCGGCGTTTTTGAAAAATCTGTTGACTTAAAAAACTATCAGAATTTTCGGGTGCTTGCCCAGCAGGTAATTCGGAAAAAAGTCGGGCAGTGCCGTCACGTAATTTTTTAAGATAGCGAGTAAGTCGGGGGGAAGAATCAGACATATTTACTCAGAATGTAACGGTCGTCAGTTTGTCGAATATGAAAATATTCAGTAAATGATTTGATTTCAATAAAGGTTAAAGGTTCGAGTAAGAGTGTGTAATATGTCTGATACTCCCTACCTACTCGCTAGCCAACTTTGTAAAGAGACGACAACGGCCCTAATCTAAATTTTACACAGGTTTACTTTCCTTTTAAAACAGAAAAATACAAAATTGGAGAGAAAAAAAATCAGAAATACAAAAATGTTCACAAATATTGAAAATATTCCCACAAAAGGGAATCAGGAGACAAGCACAAAAATATACAAAACATAGCAAAAGCGGGAGGAACCCAAAAGGGAAAAGACCCCAAAATATCCCCAAACTCTACCCCAGTTGGCAATCCCAAAATAGCACTGTGATAGACGTCCCCAAAAGAACCGCCAACTCTGATGAACCCAATTATGAGACTGATTAGCTGTGCGCTCAAAATTGAAAAGAAAAGTCAATTAGCTATGTACGGCGTTGGACTGTACACAGCAGTACAATTTAGGTTGATTTGCATAAAGTTAGCACTCACTTTTGCATAACTTAGGGTGAAATCAAGGAAATATTCTACACTTTGGTAAGTGAGGGAAAGACAGGTTTTTGAAAAGTAAATAAGTCTGTGGTCCAACAGAACTGATGAAAAAAGCTTTCATTTCTTTCTGTCGTCGACAACGTCAAAGCTATGAAGAACTTCTCAAGTCGTTCACGATAAGTTTCCCATCGCTCCTCGTCTGAATGAAACTGTTCGGGAGCAGCAAACGCTGCAGGGTGCATCATTTTAGAAACTGCAGTGCGCCACTGTCAGATATCGGCGCAAACGCAGCTAAACAGGCATTTACTACAACAAACGTAGTGAACTGAGTGCAAAATGGAAATTCAATGCAATTTGATTTAATCAAATTTGCCATTATTCAACACCCACAATCCTACTCCATAGCGGCTGAATATCGTGACGAGAAACCGCCATGCGCCCCTTCTACAGATAAATAAAATACCTACCGACGTCTGCACAATCGAATCTGACTTCTAGCTATTCACAAACTGGTTAATGCAGCAAATGATATATTCGGTGATGCTTTCAGGTAATATGTAAATTAAGATTAAATAACACTTATGTCTGCTAGTCTTAATATCCATTTTTGTTAATTTTCATAACAATGTTAACCAGGGGCCAGTTTCATAAAAGTTCTCTAGTTCTCGAGTCCTCAAGTTGCAAGTTGCAAGTCTCAAGTCTCTAGTGCGGATCTCAAGTGTTTCATAAACATTTTCCGCAAACTCGAGAAAACTAACCCAACTTGCAAGCCTACTTGAGAACTTGAGACCTCAAGTTCAAGTACTCGAGATCCTGAAACAGTATTACGTGAGAACTTTCATGAAACACGTACTAGACTCGAGAAATCGGGAACTTGCAACTCGAGAGCAGTTTACCATTACGATATATACTCTACGCATGCGTAAATGCGTGTATTATTAGCTACTCGAGAACTTGAGGCTCAAGTTCTCTGGTCAATTTTGACCAGAGAACTTGCAGGCTACTAGAGACTTGCAACTAGAGAACTCGAGAACTTTTATGAAACACGCACTTGACTCTAGTGTAGAAACGTTTCCGCAACTTGAGAACTCGAGAACTTGCAACTTGAGAACTTGCAACTTGAGAACTAGAGAAATTTTATGCAACACTTGAGATGTCAAGTTGCGAGTACTTGAGGCCTCAAGTTGCGGATTCCGCAACTAGAGAAGGGCCCCTGGACACACCCAGGACTGCGAGCAAAGTTTTTGTTAATCATGATATTTGTTAAGACAAGCACGATTAGCATGAAACATGTTAGCACAAAAGTGTTATTAAAAAGGAGAAAAATCTATTACCTACGTGGGCATAGCAGAACAAATACAAACATAATTAACCCCAAACATGCCACAGCAGATTCCATTTTAAAAGCCAAATTCTCGAATTTCTTGTGTTTATTTTTCTGTAAAATCATTAGATCCAAAGATTTTATTACTTATGATTGATTATTTATGATTGGTTTCCACGGCCATTGATTTGACATCTCTGAAGAATAAGTTTTTGTCATTGGTCAAACGACTTGATTAGTTCCTTTGGTAACGAAAGAAATGTTCATCACGCTATTCGAATATTCGGGTCGCTTTGAGTTCAAATGTTGGTCTCAAATTCGGCCTGATCCTGATGGGTTTGAGGTTAAAAGCTTATTCTCAAGTCTTGTCCGATACTTATCCCTGACGAATGTATGTACTATAGTTGCCTGACTTTTCGATTTGGTGTGGTTGCATGCATCAACGCCGCTTCGTAAAGGCTTATCCTTCGGCCAAATGTTGTAGACGACAATACACAGGATGGGTTTGTCAGCAGAAAATGTTGGGGTGGTGAACCTGCAGACGTTGAAGGATAGATATTCAAACATTTTGAATGGATGTCATTTCCGTTCCCAAGCTGTTTTGCAGGAGCTGTAATATAACTAATTTTTCCCTTTCACTTTTAGTCTTTAGAAAGTGCTTTAAGTTCAAAATTTGAAATAGAAACAAGAAACAGATTTTTGCTGACAGAATACTTCTTGCAGGCTTAAAAAGGCAAGTGAAAGATTGATTCATGCCATTTTCACGTGGAAAACAACCGCTTTTGCCTCGTTTTCAGTTATTGTGTTACACGACCCTACCTCAGAAGATACTTAATTTATAGCAATTCATCATACACACTGACTCAAATCTTATTCTTATTTAGCGTGTCGGAAACTCTGCGTAGTGTTTGAGTTTCCTGAGTGATCTGTTAGTGCTTGACTGTAAAGTCTGCAACTCCATCAAAGTTAGCCGGTAAAGAAAAAGGGATTAGATACTTTTTATAAGAGGCGGTGTAAATAGGCCACGGACAGAAAATATTACCCCAAGCAGAACTTACTCTGACTCTGAAACTGACTTACGGTTGAACGCTAAGGTGACCACAGTCACGCAGAGTGCAGTCGAGATCTTAGTTACTTACAGACAACAATCGCCCCGTAAACCAATAGTGGCTAGGACGTCTGAGACTTGTACCCGATCGGAGGGTGTGGGACAAAAATGGCTGAATCAGAGGAAAAGAAGAAGAAGAAGAAGAAGAAGAAGAAGAAGAAGAAGAAGAAGATAGGTGTAAAAGAAAGGAGAGAGAGAGAGAGAGGACACTGTATGGTTGTATTGTAAAAAGAATCTGGAACTTGTATTGTAAAAAGAATCTGGAACATGGACAAAGATCGCCGACATCGCTCGTCATCGTCAGAAAGGCCTGGAAAAGGACTGTAATTTGGATGAATTGTAACTTTGACTAAGGCTTTTAAAAAATTGGAAGCTTTCTAAGATTAAAAATTTTAGGCCTTCCAAAGATCACGCTATACTACATGTGAAAAATTTTAAATGCCCAAATGAAAATTCAAACTAAAATAAACCACATTTCTTCTTCAGATGTTTCCAAAGTTACCAAGCGATGCCGGCTGGCTAGCTTTATCTAGTTTTGAGATTTTTTGTCGCTGACCGAAAATTAACTAGAAACTTTTTCGTTACCTTCCATTTGCGAACCTCTACTCTGAGGTAAAATTACTCAACTACCCTAAAATATCTGACTTAAATTAAAGACTTGTCATAAAACCGTGTACTACATATGAAATATGCAAAATTAAATAAATCGTAGAATTTCGGATATTAGCTTAGATGTTCCGCTCCGATTCTTGTCTAGAAAGAAAGGACTCAGTGCCAGTAATTAGGGAAGTGGGTACAAGTAAGTCTACATGACCAAAAGCAATTAGGTATCGGATAAGTTAAAAGGAAATGGCATGCAGACCGACAAACTGCTCTGGTCCTACAATAATGGGTAGACCCAGTTGGGCCATCAGGTCTGAGTGGTGTAATTTTCTGTGGAAATAGAGAAAAACCTGCCCACTAAAGTCTAAATTTTTCCAATGGAAGGAAAGCCTGAATCAGCTTAATAGTTCAAAGAATAATTAACATGAGAACTTGAACCGCGAAATTTGTTTAATTTTAGCCTATCAATATTTGTAAACTCTTCTCTGTGATTACTCAGTAAAACTTCTGTGGTAACAGGAGTGTTTTTCAACGTGAAAATTTGATTAAAACTAATTCGTAGAAGTTAAACAATTTATAAATAGCATACACACATACACGCCCACACATTTTCTCATGCTTCTCTTAATCTGCTGCCCATTTCTCCTGAATCAAAATGTGAATCAAAATTAATCAAAAATCAAAAATAACGATTCAACCTAAATATTTTTGATTTGATGCAGTTCAATTTTGCCATGAAAATAGTAGCAGAGATTTGATGCAGTTCGGTTTTCTGCACTGCAGATTCGATTCTATTCGATGCATCAAAAATCAAAACTAGCATCAAAAGTTGTTCTGTTCCTAGCTATCATTCAACTGTAACCACAACACACTGCTATATTCACATCAAAAAGTGACTGTTCAGATCTCTAACATATTTTACGATGAACCCTCCATAAATCAGATCCCCCCTTATTTATGGCAAATTGGAACGCAATGCTTGCGCGCTAAACGAACGAAAACACAGCTAGTCAAAAGTGCGTCTTTTGCGCGCAAACATAGTATGCGAATTTCTTTGACAATTTATGGGGGGTCAGCCGATAGCCCGCATCAGGTGTAGCGAGCCGATAATACATAGCGTATGACGTTTGCCAAACGCTTTGTGTATTATGTACTCTTGATATAAGTCAACACTGGCCGTGTTAATTTCATAATTCCAGTTAGCTAATTTACGCGATTGTTGAAGAAAATGAACCACTCCAGTGGAAACTTGTGCACCTTAAATTCCGAACTAATTCATATGGAGGCTGCTATTTACCTACTGCAAATACCTGTGTCACTGGCTGCAGTTGGATGTTGTTTAATAGGAACTATCGTGATTGTGAAGAGCAAATTGATGAGGTCTGAAAAGGGAAACCTCATAATAACAGGTATGTTGCTTCATTATTTATTTAATATTATTGTTTTATTAATAATTTATGCATTATTTACATCAATTAGCAGTGTATTATGAATTGTGGAATAGTGTAAAAAATTGCGAAAACTAGGCCTAGAATTGATGCATTCATTTCAGGTCAATTTGTTTCTGGCGCAGTACTTGGAGCAGGCAGAACCGTATTGGCAATACAATCGCTTTATGATATAGCAGTATATGGTGGAGCCTCCTTGAGATCTATGAGGCAATGTTTGCTGTTCCCGGGAAGCCACATAATGGCCGTGGCTGAAATGCTAGACCCTTGCATGTTTCTGATTTCTGGATTAGATCGCTTTCTTGCTGTATTTGCATTTTACTGGTACTGGAAACGTCAAATTACCTATGCCTACTTTTTGTTAGGAACAGCAGCAGTTGTAACCATCATTGGGTATGGAGCAGCCTGGATTTGTGTTGCTGAACCAGACATATTTCGCGTTATGCGAGGCTTGGGATGTTCAATAGATTTAACATTTGGTTTGACTTTTGCATTCTGGTTTGTTTTATATCAAGTTGTTTGCGGTTGGGCATGCTTTGTTTTTGTCGTTTCATCAGCTATCGCAATGTCAAAGGGGGCAACCAAACACAAGTTTCAATCTATGTCAAGGACTCAATACAAGATGAATTGGAAACTTACCAAATATTTCGTAATAGTCAGTGGTGTCGTTTTTGTTCTTGTGGTTTTACCAAAGTCTTTTTTGTTTCTAAGTGTTGTTCTAAGATTACCTTTGTTGCCTGGAGGTACGAACCCCCGCCAATTGTCATTCATTATTTCGACAGCATGTGGTCCGTTCAAGGTTGGATTGCTGGCCTATGTTAACAAGGAATTTCGCGAAAAAATTAATGAAGCTCTTAAAGCGATTTATCCATATAATTGCGCTAGTGTTGTTAAGGATATAAGAACGTCACGAACTTAAATAGTACCTCCTTAAATATCACACAAAAAATAAAGCAGAGAACATTTGTAATAGACTCTGTCAGATCTGGGCTGGATTTCTCTGTATTGGAGGGGGTCGTGTCTCCAATAAACTTTTGTTCTGCTTGGGGTCGTTTGTAGTTGGTTAGGGCTAGAATAGACTAGGCTAGACTAGGCTAGATCTGAACAGGATCCAAGACACGAGTCAAGATCGGCGCGCAAAGATGGATCTCCGCTTAGATTGATGCTCCGGCTGTAGTGGTATGCTGACAACCAGGGCTCAATAGCTGACCTGAAATGGGGTCTAACGGGGTGAGTTCGTTTTAGGCAGGGGAATTGGGATTTATAGTCTCAACGGGCGACTGTCGTTTCAACTCTAACCTCAATACGGATAGAGTTGGGGATCTCTGAAATGTACGCGAAAGCCGAAGCAGCTGAAAGGATAATTATTTATTATGACAAATAGAACACACAGAGTTACCAAATTCCAGCAGACAATGATTCACTGCAGTTATGGATTTACAATCAACAGTATTACAAGATACTGTCTGCCAGAATTGCCTTTTGGTTTGGTTGACTGGTACTTTCTCAGTTAGGGCTGACTATCCGGTTTCGGGGTCGTTACAGTACTCTCGCTTCAGGTATAACACACTCTAGTGCTGCTAAAGACTAACTAACAAGACCGGTATCCTATGTGCTTTGGCTCAACTCAACTCTTAGGCTCTTGCTAGCCTCTACTGTGACTCTGTCCTTACAATAACTCTTGGGACCACACGCGCACACAAGGTATACTAATTAACAACTGTTTATAATCCGAATCGGGTGGGAGCGAGTTTGGCTTTGCTCTGGCGTCTCCGTATAATTGACTGCCCAGAATAACTGAATTTTGAGAAGAGTTCCGGTCTCTGAAATGGACAATGACAGTTACAGGCTGGGAGAGTGTCGGTTATAGGCGGAAAGGTCGGATCGGCTTCCTCAGATAATTATCTCAAAGTTAATATATGACAAGCTAAACAAATTGTCAATATCTTTAGAGGGTGGCTTCGGCCACTAGAATCAGAATGTAGGCGGTGCTGCTTTCACTGAACATGGTTTTCAGATAGTTCTACAAAAGTTCCTGATGATAGCAGTAGGTTTTCCCAACGATTACTTCCGGTAGCTTTCACCGCGTCTGCTCAACAACGACCTGGTTCTGTACCAAAAGTAGGCCCAATATGTACCTAATTAGCGACTCCACGAGACAGATCAGACAGGACTGGATTAACACTGGCACTGGGATCTCTTTCCGGATCCAAACAACACTGGACAAGACACAAGACTGGACAGGTACTAGCAAATCATCACACAGTTATCTCCAACAGGGCAATGATCAGACTTGATTCCAGCAGCAGATACCGTACGCTCGGAGCAGATCGGGTGGCTACCTGAATCAAATGGGTTAAAACCCATTAGAAACAGAGGTGGTGGGGATTAAAACCCCAGCAACTATTGTCCGGACCGATTGGCTTTCACGTGCGGGTTCAAGACCCGAATTGTGTATTGCGTAATGTGTAATGTGTTATTTTATATTTTTAGGTTACAAACAGACGAAAACTGGCGTTTTTGAGGATCAAACGGATAGCGATGACCAAGCTTGGGCCATTTCGGCCTACTTGGTTAAATATGCAAATGAGGCTCTGGCCGAGCCTCTCACGGGCATGGAGTCACGTAGGCACTACTCAGTATTTACTACAGACTTAGAACTACAGCTAAACTGACCTACACTAAACTACTACGTATTACCCAGTATATGGAATGTAACCTCTTTGTTATAATTGACGATTAATACTTAATTAAGGCCCAAATCTGGCCACTAAGCAGGATACTGTTACATACTACCGATTATTACTGACTATTACCGACTATAGACTACCTGGTACTAACTGAGGCCTATTTCATACTCTACAGGCCTAACTAGACTTAATGACGACAATTATAACCCTAACCTGGGTTGGTAACCTACCATTGGGTACCTAGAACATATTATCGCAATTATGCAAATGAGGTTACCAACCCTGTTGACCTGGGCCTAGAAATCTAACTGGACAATGGTGAATTGCCCCTTTCTTGCAGAGGACCCGCACCTTGAGGCAGGTGACCTACGCGGGCCTCTGGGGGTCAATCTATAACCGGATTTCACATACTAGCGACAACTAACAATTATTAACAATCCTAACTAACACTACAATATTAACCGCTGTTACTGGTACTAACTATAATTACTAGCATTAACTATAACTACTAAACTGACTAACACCCAGTTAAACTATTATTCGTAACCTAACCTAACTGTTTATAATGCTCTAATTATTATGCCTAACTACTGCCTAATATTATTATTTAACTAACTATTTCCCTACGGACTACACTCAAGACCTCCGCGAGGGGTTTACATGAGCAGTCCCATTCATACGGTTATTAACACACAACAGACGTAGGCGTAATTCCATTCATACAGATTCACACACACTAGCGCACTACTTTCACACGCTCATTTAAACAGTAGACACACAGACAGTCGTAACTACGCTATTCCACGCATACAGTTTCAGTCATGCACTCACAGTCACTCACACAATCATTCAGACACAGTTACACAACATTCACACCTCACGCATACTTGACTTCTCTCACAACCTCAACTGGAGGAGTTTACGTGAGGAGTCGCATTCATACAACACAGCACAAATACAGCCCTAACAGTGCTAAAATGGGGCTAATTCCCAAGATACTAGCTTAACTAATTCGTATAACTAGCTACGGTTGCGTGAAAGTGCGGTATATTTCGGGAATGGCCCAGAAATGGCCATTCCCACGTGATCACCCGTGTGCAGTGGTTTGTATTTGTGTGTGCAAAAGCCAACGGGGACAATAATTGCTGTTCAAGCAATTATTACGAAAATACGCTAAGGACTGCTTTTTAATTAAAGGGGAGCCGGCATTCCCCAGTTAACGTCTTAATAATTAATAGCTTAAACAGGATTTAAAAGGTTGAGTTTTCGGCTTTAGAGTGTTTTTAGAAAGCCTCACGTTTTTATCCGGCAATGATTAAAAACGGTACAAGGTTATAACAGTGGCTTTGGATTTGTGATAAAGATATGGCCGGCAACTCTGGTTGCCGGCTGTGGGGATTGAGGGGGGCCCTAACCTGAAAACCCTACTCCCGGGGAGTGGCCTAACTCCCCTTCCTCAAGGTGGGTAGGTGAGGGTCCTCCCTTAGACTAACCACCCAAATTTGCGTTGCTTTTGGGGTGAAAAATTGGGTTTTGGGAGTGAAACTGAGAAGGTTAAAAAGAGATAAAATAGTGGCTTTAGAGTGGGCTTTGACTAGAAAATAAACCCACGACAGTTTATTTGTGGATAGGGCCAAAAAGGGCCTTTTGGGAAAAATACATAAAACGAAGAAAAATCCTTTTTGTTTTGAGAGTGATTTGCGAGGTTCGGCTGCTCGCAAATCACCAGGGAAAAGCGCATAAAAACACAGACAATACCCCAGAGGGTGGGGCGAAAGGCCCACACCCTCAGAATTACAACTACAAAAATAATGGGCACTGGGCCCGAAAAGTGCTACAAAATGGTCTTCCGGGGTCCGAAGACCCCGGGTAAATCGTGAGAGTGCGGGAACCGGGGACCGCCCTTCAGGCATAAGGGTCCCCGGGTCAGAAGCAGTGCACCCCGTGAGCCGTCCGCAGACATATGGGCTCACGGGGGCGGCCAGAAATGTGAGTGCCTGGCTGGCAGGACCTAAAAGAAAAACCCTACGGGGAAAGGGGGGAAGGAGGGAGATGCTTAAGTTCAGGCCTCCGTATAATTGGCACAGAACACATCTCCCCCGGAGACATACGGACAAAAAATGGGGTAATTATTAAAGCTGATGTTTCTAAGGGGAGAGAGACCAACCTCTCTCCCCGACTGCCAGCCAAGCACTGTCTGCAAACTGCTAATTGCAGTCGAGACCCTGTCGGGGGGCTGGCCTTTCAGCTTCTAATAGCTGATTGGCTATTTCGAATGATCACGCTTTGTTGTTGGGCTACCGAGTCGTGACCTACGGTAGCCCACAGGCGCGTCTGGCGGCTGGAGGACCCCCAAATTAATGGGAACAGATGACCCCTAAATCAGACAGAAAGGAGGCCAAAGGCCGGATTTTTAGTATCAAGTTTTAGGGGTCTCTGCTGGGGCCCATAAATTTGGAGTAAACAGAAACTCCAATATTTTCAAGAAACTTGGTCCTCCAGCGGCCAAGACAAAGGGCTCCCTTTGCTTAGTAGAAAGCAAAGGGACCTCACCTGTTTGGTCCATCAAGGACCTAGAGAAAAGAAAAAGTCGAAAACAAATTACGTAAGAATACTAGGTACCTAAGATAAAACTAGTAATATAAACCTACCTAGTATTACTAACAATTACCTATTACTAACAACTTAAGTACCTATTACTTTTGTTATATATTTATGTATGTCTATATATGTGTATATATTTGTTTACCTTCGTTTATACTGAGTAGTGCAAGGCTGGGTTCAGCCTTTTGTGGGTGGGAGGTCAGCGGTGACCCTTATAAGGTCACTATTGTGTGACTTACGGGAATGAATGCATGAATGCCATTCATTCACGTAAGGTCTGGGAGCTTTCCACGCTCTCCAGGCAAACAGACGGGCGGTCAGAGATTAGAGGCCGACCCGTAAAAGGAGAAGAGAAAAAGGGAGGAGTTAGAAAACTTCCTTAAGAATGGAATTAAAACTATTAGGTAGGATTTAAAATGTATAATTAACTTGTACTTTTTGTTGTTTCAGGAATTAAAGAAGAAGAAACCTTGATAGTGTGTAATTGTTCTTGTTTGTTGTGTAATTGTACTAATAAGATGAAATAATGTGTGTTTTCTTGGTGTTTAAGGTGGGATTATGCCAAAATTGGCCATTGCACAATGCTGACATGAAGAGGGGAGGGACAGGGGAATTAAGGGAGTCTTAATTACGACCGCCCTTACACAAGACTGATGCAATAGGGGTTTGCGTAATCGTAGGAGGCCTCAATACGGCCGTCCCACACACGTACAGGAAGGGCAAAAGGTCAAGGGTTCGAATCCTTGCACTAAGAGTTGAGATAGCTCAGGTAATTATGCATATTTTAGACAATTCTAACACCTAATAAGTTCACTAATTAGTGTAGTTCGAGGGCCTCAATACGGCCGCAGGAACACAGTTAAGACACCTTAATTAAGCCCTGATAATTAACCAGCTTATTGTGAGTTTTGAGGCAATTCTGGCAGTTCTGACAGACACAAGATACAAGAACAGATGATAATTGACAGTAACGGATACGGCTTGTTTCTTTATACAATTACCTGGCACAGATAAATGGACTGGCCATGAGATCTTCAACAAAACCACTTGATAACTCACTAAATTAGCCCTTTTTTAGCAGATTTCCTGGTAGGGCCCAGATTATTCTTTACTTAGGCCATCTTACACTAGTTTTCTAATAACCTATTCCTGGTTGCTAGGTGAGGCTGTAATAACGCGAAACGCCTTTTTACTGAATAAAACAACAATTACAGTAGCAGAAACAGTAATTTCATTACAGCCTCACCAAGTAAAAAGGGGTAATATTTCGACTAGGGGGGAAAGCGTAGAAAGATTGAAAACTTCCCATCCCTTCCACAATCATACACAGTGCGATCTCAGGGCCCACAAGGGGGGGGGGGGCTTGGAACAGAGTCTCTGACCTAGTTGCGTTAACACTCTCTCTGGGGGGTCTTCATGTGTATCCCTACATTTTTCGCACGCTGAACAGTATAAACCTTACACCCAATTCTTCAAGGGTGTTCCTAGATCCTAATGGCAGTCACTCAATACGTGAGCAGCCTCCTAACTGATGCCTGTTAACAACTAACTACTAATCTAAGCTCATAGCTTATACTTAATATTTCAGCTTTCTTTCTTTTCCTTTCTTCCATCGTCTTACTTCCTGCGATGGGGATTCTAAATGTCATCCATCGTCTTACTTCCTGCGATGGGGATTCTAAATGTCATCCATCGTCTTACTTCCTGCGATGGGGATTCTAAATGTCATCCATCGTCTTACTCGCTCTGCGATGGGGTTCCTAAATGTCATCCATCGTCTTACTCGCTCTGCGATGGGATTCTCTAAATATCATCCATCGTCTTACTCGCTCTGCGATGGGATTTCCTATGTTCATCCCTTCCTTCCATCGTCTTACTCTTTCAGCGATGGGAAAACCGGTAATGAATTACACGTTGCACCTGAAACCAGTAGAGGGTCTCAATACGACCGCAATACTGTGCATTTGCCTGATCTCAATACGATCGAGGCGACAATTGGAGCTCTAGCTCCCGAAGGGGATTTCTTGCCTGTACTAGCAATAATTGAAAGTTCCAGTCATTTACTATTGCCGTTTCACTGTTCTCTCGTACAACAGATTCAATTAATAACAAATGCAGATACGGCAGTCAATGCAGTTCACAGATTGTTCCGGGCTAATCCTATGCCCATTCTATCTTTCTCAATGCAGCTTCTATTACCGACTGGAATTACTAATAGTTTTTTGAAATCGAAATACTGCGTTCACCCGCTTTTGGGCACGAAATCTCGCTCTGGGCGACAACACATTACCACTGCTGTTTTCCGAACGGATCAATACAGACAGTACAGTTACACAGTTACAGTACATTTCTATCTATTGGGCTTATGGCTTCTTTTGCCTATCTTTTAGTTTTAGCTTTCAGCATCAACATCTCATCTTTCGTAAGCAGCCCATACATCAACATCCGGTAGCCGCTGGGGCTCAACTTCACAGTACACTTACAGGCACAGTTATAACAAAACACAACAAAACAGGTTCAATCAGCTATACAGGGTCACAGGACTTTCTGGCCAGAGAGTTAGCTTTTTGGATGCCTTTTTGGTGAACTCGTTCTTAAACGTGTAAGCTCGAAACCAATGTTCCATTCAGGTCAGATGCTTCTAGCAGCAATCAAATAACAGTGCAGCAATACAGACAAACAGTACAACCTAAAAAGGCAAAACAGACACGATTCAGACAGTGATTCAAAACATTTACAGTTCAGTACCAGCCCAATAGGGGCGACAGGCGAATAAGCAAACAAACAAACAAACAAACAATGGTGCACAAGCACACAGAAAGGCACACAAAAATGGCAGATTTTTTTGTATTTTTTGGAATGTGGATTTTTTTGGATTTTTGGAATATGGATTTTTTTGTATTTTTATTTTTTATTACGAAAACAGTTGCTGCAGTTCACAGCAGTACCCAACAGTAGTACAGTTACTGTACAGTTCAGTTACAGTCAGTGCATTTTCTTAAAAAAATTTAACCCCAGGGGTTATTGTCGTCATCGCTCTCCTCGTCGGGAGAGGACTGATCGGGGGGAGCGGGAGCGTATGGACTCCCTGAGGCAATGAAATAGTCTGGGGGAAGGTGTGTAGTGCCGAAGAAGGAACGGGGGCGAGGGGGCGAGTGAAGCGGGCGGGCCTCTTCAGTTGGCCCATAACGGTGGGAAGCGGCTCCTCCTTGGTTTGTGGAGGCCGTATTTCCCGCACTTCCTAACCTACCCTAGTTTAAAGGGGTGGTTGTGTACTTGGGGGGCGGAATATTGGCCAGGCGTTGGTTCCTGGTATAATAATTGGGGACGGGTCCATAGGGATGATCCAGGGGAAAACGGTCCGCCGCTTTAAAGGAAGGATTGTCCAGGAGGCGGAGGATATTTTTCCGCATTTCTTCCAGGGGCCAATGAACTGGGCCTGGTCTCCAGGGGTAGACCAGCGGTGATATGACTTCAGCACATATTGCCGAAACTCTGAGTTCACGTGGACCTGGAGGGGGAATCGTGGGTCGTGGGGGCAGGCGTTTTCGTTCTCGATCTGTAGGTGCCGGAGGGCGATGGCCTCTGCCTGGTCAGGCCGAGGCAGGGGGCCATAAAAGTATCCCAGTGGGTAGGGATCGGCGGCCGGCATCTCACGCATAATCTGGGCGGCCTCTCCGTAGTTTTCTGGGACGTGGCCAGGGTGGTTGTTTGGGTTGCTGTAGTAGCGAACCCAATGACGATTATCTCCGAAGGTTTGGCGGTTGGCGGCATAGGCGGCCTCCGAATCAGTCGCCGGTTGAGGGCGGGCTGGCCGGGCCGCCGCAGGTTCAGCAGATGACGTGGCCAGGAAGTTGGTTCCATGGCGCGGCTGTTGACTTTCTCGGGGGCTGGCGCGGGTGCGTCGCCACGTGGTCGGCGGGGGATTCCAATCCGGCCTGGGGGCCGGGGCAGGAGCTGGCTGCGGATGACGGGGGACCGGCGCCCGATGAGGAGTGGGCGACGGAGCTGGACTTCCGAAAGAGGGGATTCCCCAATCCCGGCAGGCCTGTTGGACCCGACTGAAGGGGACCGGGGAGCCCAGGTGCAATGGGACAAAGGTCGGCGGAATTTCGTCCTCTTCAGGGATTTCTGATTCGTCCAGGAGAGGATTACGGCGGTGCTGTTGAGGCGGTTGCCGAGGGTCCGCAGGGCGGCCCGACGGCGGGTTCACTGCGGCTGGCTGATTAGAGCGGACCGCCTGTGATCGGAGCGATAGGTCGCGGGCCTCATTGGTCCGATTTTCTCGCGCTCTAGCTTGTTGGGCGCGATGTTGCTCCACGGCCTCAATTTGCCGGGCAGCAGCTTGAACCTCCCGGAGGTTCTGCAAGATGGAGTTGACCGGCCGGGCGGCCGCCTCTGGGGCGCGACGGGGCCGGTCAGATGGAGCAGAGGCCATGGCGGCCATTCGAACCTCGCGCAGGTTCCGGACGATTGTTTCCACTTCCCGGTTATCAGCTTCAGGAACTTGTCGTGGCCGATCGGACTGTTGGCCGGGCTGCGCTGCCAGGTTGGCAGCGACTGGCTGCCGAGCGGCTGTTCCCTGGCGCTCTCTGGGCGTCGGCGCTGTGTCCACAACAGGGCCGGAGAATTTCTTCGAATAGGGATCCATTAGGCTCTGAAATAAGGTGAACATGAAAGTCGTGCTAAAATTGGCCTAAAATTGTTAGTTCCTAGCTCAATGCGCGTGGAACTGCTCAAGGGGGTGTGTGTCGGAGAGAACCGTCTATATAAGACTCAGGTTGTGCCTAACAGCACTAGAGTGAGCAGGAGCTCTCTTACGCGATCTGAAAATAGCCTGAATTATTGAAAGGAGAATTAGTTTTGAGACAGCAATAGAAACGGATATTTTTGGAGTATTTCCCCTTCCCAAACCGAAAATGCACTGTTTCCTGAAATAAGCATCAAACAAACAATTTAGTATTATATACAAGCAGACAGCACAACAGATACAGTTATCAGCAGTTCAGGTTCAATTCCATCTGGTCTTCTTTCTGGGAGGACCTGTTTTAGAGTTGTTGGGCCGGGAAGGCCCTGGCTGTGGGCGGCTGGGCCTGGCCGGGCCCTGTGGAAATGATGCCCTCTGGGGGGCTCATGTAGGGAGAGATTGAACAGGGATGGAAGGGTGGAGGTAGGCGAAGGCCGCTTCGCCGGAGGTCGGGTGGCCTGAGCCCGGACGGGCTGTTTCGGGGGCGCGGGGTTGAATTTCTTGGCGAAGACTGGAGACGGCTTCTGAGGCCGTTTCGCCTTGTATTCTTCGCTGGAAGTGGGACGAATCGGGGGATTGTTCAGGCCTTCCTTGACCCGTTCCAGGGTCAACGGGGGGATTGGGCTAGCCTCACAGGATCGGATAGGAATCGGGTCCTGCGGGAAGAAATGCAGGCCATCGTTGCGGATGGCGTAGCAGCTCCAGATCAGGGCTGCTCTGGCCGGCTGTTCCTTCAGGTACTGGACAGGCTCGGCCTCGTTCGGAGTCAACACAAGAGTAGGGAAGGCCTTGAACGTGGGGTAAGGATCAGAATAGGGCGGTCGGTGGCTGAGTTCCTTGTCCACCTTTTGCATTTCCGCCTGAAACAGCTGTTTGGGCTCGGCGCCCTGGCTAATGTCCAACTCCGGCAGAGTGTAGATCCGGGTCAGCAGGGGAGAGCGGCAGGCCAGGCCGACTCTCAGACATCTCACGGGGGTGGCCTTCAAGATGGGCAAGAAGAGAGTACCGGGGTCACCGGTGTGCTCGCGAATGGCCTCCTTGAGCCTCTCATCTGCCAATGACAGTCCACCGATGACCAAAACCCGCGGAGTGGGGTAGAAGCCATCGGGGTCGGCCAAGTAGGATCTGTAGTACTCCAGGGTTTGGCCCAGCAGGTTGGCTGCATGGGCGGTCCGACCAAAGTTCATGGTGCAGGAGTCCACGTCCTCCTTGGAGCTGCGGGACTCGAGACAGCGGATGCGGAGGAGGTCCATTCCAATGGCCCAGAAAGTGTCAGAAGTAGCCTCCACAAGAGGCTGGGACCCAGTGGCCAGCAGGGCGGCCTTGAAGTGGGGCATCTGGAATTTGGCGTGGACCACGGCTCCCATGACCAGAGCCTTGAGGAGTTGGAGGGAGGAAGGGTAGGGCAGCAGGTTGCGGGGAGGCGTCTGCTGCTTGATCTTGATGGCCTCGGCCTTGACGTACCGAGGATGGCCAATTTTGAGGAGGGAACGGCCCGCGCCGGGGTTCCCATAGAGATGAATCAGGGTGGAGTGGTAGAGGTGCTCCACCGTGGCACCCTTCTGCTTCAGGAAGGTAATGGGCTGATCCACCCATTTTCCGGTCTCCTCCATCTGAGCAGGATGAGGGGCGAAATTTGACAATTCCGCAGAGTAGTCGTCCGCCGTACTGCGGAAATAGAGGATTGGCTCGGAGTTGGGGGGCGTGTAAGGCAGTCGGAAGAGGCCTAACTGCCTGAGGGTGTCCAGGGTGAAGAAATGTTCATCACCTGGCGGCGGTGGTACCTCTGGAGCGGGATCTGGGGGCAGGTCTCCCATAGCTGAAACAAGGTAAAAGGACATATTTAGATCGCTCATTACGCGAGTCTAATTTATACTATACAGAAACAAGCTAAAATAGCAAAAAGTGCATTTCATACTACAATACTGACATAGTGGGAAACTATATTTACTCTGTACAATTATACCTATGTGAAACGGGGGGACACTTATCCCCTAGGCAATTCTGGCATTACAATTATTTTTCTTCATTTACCCTATTATTACAATTGCCATTTAGCTTAACAAAACCAGACAAATAATTGTATATACAATTCACAGCACACACATTTTTTTGTATTTTTCTTTGTTATCCTTCGGGAGCAGCCGGTGGCGTAGTTTTGACCATTTTTGATACCCCTTTTTTGGTTAATTAAAGATATTAAGTTAGATTTATAGTTAATTTTAATGATTCGTGTTTTAGGTAACTAGTGATCGTTTTACTGGGACCATTGGCGCTTTTGTGCCAAGGTCAGTACTACCTGTACAGAAACAGCTCAAGCCAAACGGATTAATACGAAAGTGTAATCAAGCAAGTATAAAAGTGTAAGCTCGTGTTTAGTAGATAGAACCGTAATGTGTAAAACGCGAAACAAACTATGAACCCGTGCCACTCATATAACTGCTCCCGGGCCGCTTCTACAGATAGATGCAGCCCCTGATGTTAATAATAAACCACACATCTTAGTTGGCCTTAGAGGCCAATCTGGCAGACCGTCGAGTGACCGGTCTGAGGGCGGCGGACCACGAGCGAATGATCGTGGGTTGTGTGGTATAGAAAGGCACCATACGGCCTTTTTCAATATCCAGGACCAACATGTAATGGTTCCTGTTGACATGCCAAATATAGATCCTTCGTGGATCAGGATCAGGTTCCGAACTCAGGGTATGGGGATTATAGGCTGTCCACACCCAATGATTGTTCTTCGGATTGGTGTAGACGAAGATGGGGGTGTTTAGAGTCGCTGCCGCCACGAGCAACTCGTTGTCAGTGGCCCATTTCTTGTCCGTGGTCAGGTTGGCCATGGGGTACGGTTTTCCGTGATATCTGCTGAGAGCATCCGCTGTTGCGGGGTGGTTTTCCAGATAGCTCTGCATTAGCCAACGGACACGGGCGTGATTGTCCTCAATGCCATAGAGGGCAATTGAAATGACGCGGTAGAAACAGTTCCCGTCAGGATTGACGTCCAATACCACTGTGGGGTAGGTCAGAACGTTATCACCTCCCCAATCTTGCAGGTGGGGATTTTCTCGGATGGTATCATCTCCGAGTCTCTCGGATTGGTAATCCAGCCAATCATTATTGATGGGGACCCAATTGAGGACCACAGGGGCCTCTGCTATCAGTTCTGGCTCGGAATCGGCCTCTAGGTCACTATATTGATCTAGGGGCTTGCGGATATCCGGCGAGCGAGGTCTCTGAGCAGGGGGTTCTTCCTCGTCCGGAGCAGAACCATGGGTGGGGGCGTTGGACAGGACGTCCTCGTCTGAGGGGGCGTCCTCCACCAGATGGGGATCCGCGTCTTCTGGCTGTAACTGATCTTCTGGGGACAGCGGAAGAACGTGGGGAGCCTGAATGGGCTTCAGTCGCCGGAAGTTGACGTGGATTTGGCTCTTTCTGGAATGAACGAGCCGGATGTGAGCCACAGGAGGTCTCACGCTGATGATTCTGTAGGGTCCACCGTAGAGGGGCAGGAGTTTATGGCTGATTCCCTCTTTTCCGGGTCTTTGCCGAATCTTAACCATGACCAGGTCTCCAGGCATGAAGGCAATCTGTCTGACTCCCTTATTATAGTTCCGTTCTTGGGAGATCTGGGCCACGTGAATATGGTCTCTGGCGTACTGCCAAGCTTTCCGGAGGCCTTCTGATACCTGGGCAACGTAATCGGGAATTCGGTGGACTTCCGATTCGGTCAGCAATTTGTAGCTGTTAGGTAGAGTAGGATCCCATCCATGGGCCAGATAGAAGGGCGTCTCAGCAGTTGAGGCATGAACGCTAGTGTTGTAGGCGAACACGCAGTAGGGGATCATCCGGTCCCAATCCAGGTGTTGTTCCACAGCAGTTCTGAGCATATGCTTCAGAGTACGGTGCCATCGTTCAATCTGGCCATTACTCGAGGGGTTATATGTGGTGGTCTCAATCTTCTTAATGTCCGCCAATTTGCAGATAGCCTTGTTTAGGGCAGAAACAAACTGCGTGCCCTGATCACTGACCAATTTCCTGGGCGCTCCGAATTTGAGGAGAACGTGTTCCACAAACACGAAGGCTGTTACGAGGGCAGTAGCTGTCCGTACTGGTACTGCAACCACGTATTTGGAGAAGGCGTCGATGAATGAGATCACGTAGCGATGTCCATGGATGGACGGACGCCTCATATCCATGATATCTACATGAACCCGGTCGAAGGGTTCAGTGGGCGGAATCGTATGTAGATGGGCATTCTTCCTCCGTTGGGGGGCTTTATGGGCCATGCAGACTCGGCAGGTATTCACCCAGTCTCGGACTGAGGCCCAGAGAGAAGGCCACCAATAATTCCGCTGAATCCGGGCATGAGTTCTAGCAACTCCCAAGTGCCCGGCAAAAGGGCTGTCATGTGCGGCCATGAGCACGTGATTTCTTAGGGGGATGGGTACGGCCAACTGACGAGACGTCTCATCTCGCGACTTCGAGAGTCGGTACAGCACATCATCTTCTATGATGAAATCAGCGGCTGCCGAGGTCACCTTTACTGCCTTGGCAAAATCCGTTGGGAGGATGTCATAGAGGAGATAATTCCGGATTGAGGCGAAGAAGGTGTCATTTTGTTGTTGTTCAATCAATCTATCCCAGATGGTATTCATGAGATTGAGGAGCTCTTCCATTGGGATAGCAGGGGGGTTATCAGCTGCATGCTGGCTAGGCGGAACCTGGGCAAACCGCATTCCTCTCATTTCTCCGGGAGGAGGGGCGGAGAAGAACTCCTCATCCCAGGATCCGGACGTCATGGATTCAGCTTGCTGTTCGTCGGCCGGTTGCTCCTGCGGTTCTTCAGCCTGCTGAGACTGGTTCTCCTGTTCCCCTTGGGAAGAAGTCGTGTCGGAATCTATGCCTTTCGGGGCGGCTTCAACGTCGGCTATTTGCAGCGGTCGTTCCTCTGACGAGCTGCTCTGCATATCCAAATCCTTCCGTTCTCGAGCACTGACGGTGCTGACGGCTGCTTGGGCAACAGGTTGTGGTTGCTGGACAGTTGACGCAGCAGCCTCGGCCTCTGTTTTGTCGAGGCTTCGCAAGGTGAGCGTTTGTAGCTGCTCACGAAGGTCGTCCAGGCTGCGCCTAACTTGCCTTTTCTGAGTCTCCATGGTGAGACGACCCGGCGGTGGGTGGCAAGCTATCAGGCAGTTTACAGCTCCGATGAGCTGATCAGCCACTTCAGGTTCCACAGGAGGCGTGACAACTCTGACATTGAGAGGGGCATCCAATTTTGGGCCTGCGATATCCTTGAACAGGGGATTTCGGGACAGGCCATCAGCATTGCTGTTTTCCTTGCCTGGCCTGTGTTTGATGTCGAAGGTGTACTCGCTGAGCTCCACACGCCATCGTGCGAGTCGGGAATTCTGAGGGGGAGCTGTCATCAGCCATCTGAGGGCTGAGTGATCGGTCACCACCAGGAATGGGGGACCTCTGTACAGGAAGTGTCGGAAATGCTGGATTCCGAACTTGATGGCTAGGCACTCCTTGTCATGCGTACTGTAATTCTTTTCGTGCCTCTTCAGAGATCTGGCTGCATAGGCAACTGGGTGCTCTTTTCCGTCTTCCTGTTCTTGGGAGAGCACAGCTCCTAGGCCAAGATCTGAGGCGTCAGTATGCAGGACAAAGGGCTTGTCCACGTCTGGGTGTGCCAGAACCGGCGCTTGAAGAAGGGCCGATTTGAGTGCCTCAAAGGCTTTCTGATGCTCATGATTCCAGCTGAACTTGTGGTCCTTTTTCTGTAGCTGGTAGAGCGGACTGGCGAGGGAGGCAAACCCTTTGATGAACTTGGCATAGTAGGCGCACATGCCAAGGAAGCTCTCTACGCCTTTGACGACGAAACATGTTGCAACTGCGGGGTTTGAGTCAGCATGATTTCGCGGTAGCTGGTTCTGATCAGAACTCCAGCAGGGGTTGAGGCGAAGTCAGTGTCCGGAGTCAAGACTTTAACCAACATCTGCTGTCTGCAATTGGCAGTGTCCAGAGGCAAGGTAGACACGATGGCCTTCAGACAGGCCGACTGTGTTGTGGCCACTAAGGTATTAGGGCCGCAGAGCCAAAGTCCGGGCGAAGCTTGACCTTCATGGATCTTGACCTCCGTGAACTCTGAGCTCTTGTGGGCTACCTCGTGGCTCACGAACTGTGGCACAGGAGCCTTCATTTGGGCGTTATTGTTGGGGTCATTATAGCCCACATTGCTGACTTCGTAGATGGGGGCAACGTCTGCTCGAGACGGCGTAGGCACTTCCAAGATGAAGCCAAAGATCAACTTCTTGATATCCATGCGAACAGGGTAGATCCTGCTAAATCTGTAGATGAGGCTCGGTTCGTCACGCAACAATGACTGGTTCAACTGGGCATGGTTGTTGACTATGTCTCTGACGATCTTGAAGTTGATCAGGCTGTGGGAGATTCTGCCATATAGTCCGGCAGCCATGACGCTGTCAATACTGTGTTTGAGCGAGTGCTCAAAGTTGGACACGATCAGTGAATACTGAACGTGGGTTGTCATGGTAAAGGCTTCGCAGCGGGCAGAATTGATGAGGCCTAGCAATTCCTGAATGGAATAGTGCATGAACGAGTAAATCTGCTCGTTTGCCTCAACCAGCTTCTCGATTGACTCCTGATGCGCCAAGACTTGTTCGTCAAGCTTGTGAGTGGCCTCAATGATGGCATTCACTTTACTCTTGACCTGGTTCAAATGAACGGTGTTGGCAATGGACATGCCAAGGCCAACTAGGCCAACGACTTCTCCTACGAAGCGCTTTTTCCGTGTCAGGGGAAGCTTGGAATGAATGGACTGATATCCATGGTCTGCGTACAAGGACTCGCTGTAGTTCTGATATTTGGGCGCAGACGTATTGCAGAGGATTGGACTCTTGTCGCAGATTATCTTCATGATGGCTGAATAGTACCGGACTCGGCCATTACGGCACAGGGAACGGCAGCTTCGCGGCTTGAAGGACTGATTCCACCTGGGCCACGGGGGGCAGTCCTAGCTGGATTCGGAATTCTCTGACGGCCTCTCCAAGATCCACTTCCAGCTGCCTTGGAGCAGGAACAGACTGGACTCGGGATTGAGCATAACCCTGGCCTGTGCGGTTATGGCTTGGAGGGCTCTTGCGGAGCTCGCGTCCGCGTCCCACAGACTGAGATCGTGTGGCCAATGATTCCTTGACGGGCGAGGAGCGGACGGCAACAGCTGACGAATTCTGAATCGGCTGTTCAGATTCGGGCCGATCATTGGTTTTCGCAGGTGGCGTGTTCTCCTTATCTCCGTCCTCAACTTCGGACGGATTCTGCGAAAGCTCCTTCTTTTCGCTGTAGACGCGATCCGGGTGAAAGGGCAACCCGTAATTGGTTTCCACGGGTTCGTCAGTTTTGTACATGGCAGGACACTTGACTGACATCGGCTTCTGATAGATCGGCAATGAATACAGTTCCCGGTCGAGCTTTTCTGCGACCGAGTCAAGGGTGAAGGCGGCATGATTGTCCGCGCTATTCCCCTTCAGATAGGGAGGGGTGGAATAAGACTGACCTCCCAGATCGGTGATTTCCTGCTCTAACTGCAGGATCTGGGTGGAAAGAGAGGGGCGAGGGGGATCAAAACTAACCTGTCTTTCCTGAGGCACAGCAGCCAAGGTCTGAATCACTGACGGTCCAGGGCGGTGTTGCTGTCTGACATCCGCGAATCTGGACCCATAGGGCGCATGAACGGATTCCGAGGCATTCCGTTCTTCGTTCCTTGTCCAAGAAGGGCGAGGATTGCGTTCCTGCTGACCTGCGTAGGAGGGACCAGGTTGGGACCGAGACCGGTCATTGTAGTTCCGGTTCCCGCCATTGGAACCGTTCTGCTGTCCTGAGGGACGGGAATTGCCTGAAAATCGCTGGTTTCCGCTGTTGTTGCCATTGTTGCTCCGAGGCGGTCCATTGTAGTCGTTCCGTGGCCTGAAACCACCACCACCAGGAGCGCGGCATTCTCGCTTGGAGTGACCTCCTTTTCCGCAGTTGAAACAGCGGTAGTCACTGGGAAACGGAATCTTGTTCTCGTTCCGTTCAGGCCGACGGGGAGGGGAAGAAGGCCGTCGATTCTGGTTCTCCTTGGATTTCATGCTCCGAACCTCTGTGGCTAGAGCAGCAGTGCTCTGGACTAGCGAAGACAGGGCCGTGACCATGGCAGGCCCAGTGAGTCCTCCAGATGGGACACTTCCTTCGGGGTCCAGTTCCAGGAAGGCAGGGGTGCCTTCTCCAGGGTAGACGCCTTCTGCTTCTCGGGCCTTCTGAAAGGCGAGGGAATAGTCCGTTGTGTCCATGGGGACATGAGGCTTGTACTCATTCCTGAGACCGATCAGGAAACAGCGGACTTTCATGGCCTCCAGCGTATCCGGGTGAGCGCCATTTTCCCAGGCTATCCGGGCATACTTCTGGAGCCGAAGGGAAAAATCAGCTACAGATTCGTGAGGTAGCTGTCGGATGCTGAAAAACTTCGCCGTGGCATGCATTCCTGTCAACGGCGGGATCATGTGCTCTCTGAGCACGGCGACAGAGGCGTCCCAGTCATAGGCAGGCATTTCTAGATTTCGGCGGCTCTGCCTCGAAGGGTGGAAGAGAGGTTCATAACCTTCTGATGATTATCCAGATTTAGGCGCTGGCAGAATCTTTCGTAGTTAACCAGGTGATCATCAAAGTTTTCTGAATCCTTGCAGGCGAAGGTGGGCATGTCTCTGTAGGAAAAAGAGACAGCCTGCGTATGAATGCTTCTCTGTAGGGAGGCAAGAATGTCTCCCATTGTCGTTGTAGTTCCGGTTCCCGCCATTGGAACCATTCTGCTGTCCTGAGGGCCGGGAATTTCCTGAGAATCGCTGATTTCCGTTGTTGTTGCCATTGTTGCTCCGAGGCGGTCCATTGTAGTCGTTCCGTGGCTTGAAACCACCACAACCAGGAGCGCGGCATTCTCGCTTGGAATGACCTCCTTTTCCGCAGTTGAAACAGCGGTAGTCACTGGGAAACGGAATCTTATTCTCGTTTCGTTCAGGCCGGCGAGGAGGGGAAGAAGGCCGTCGATTCTGGTTCTCCTTGGATTTCATGCTCCGAACCTCTGTGGCTAGAGCAGCAGTGCTCTGGACTAGCGAAGACAGGGCCGTGACCATGGCAGGCCCAGTCAGTCCTCCAGATGGGACACTTCCTTCGGGGTCCAGTTCCAGGAAGGCAGGGGTGCCTTCTCCAGGGTAGACGCCTTCTGCTTCTCGGGCCTTCTGAAAGGCGAGGGAATAGTCCGTTGTGTCCATGGGGACATGAGGCTTGTACTCATTCCTGAGACCGATCAGGAAACAGCGGACTTTCATGGCCTCCAGCGTATCCGGGTGAGCGCCATTTTCCCAGGCTATCCGGGCATACTTCTGGAGCCGAAGGGAAAAATCAGCTACAGATTCGTGAGGTAGCTGTCGGATGCTGAAAAACTTCGCCGTGGCATGCATTCCTGTCAACGGCGGGATCATGTGCTCTCTGAGCACGGCGACAGAGGCGTCCCAGTCATAGGCAGGCATTTGTAGATTTCGGCGGCTCTGCCTCGAAGGGTGGAAGAGAGGTTCATAACCTTCTGATGATTATCCAGATTTAGGCGCTGGCAGAATCTTTCGTAGTTAACCAGGTGATCATCAAAGTTTTCTGAATCCTTGCAGGCGAAGGTGGGCATGTCTCTGTAGGAAAAAGAGACAGCCTGCGTATGAATGCTTCTCTGTAGGGAGGCAAGAATGTCTCCCATTGCCTGAACAGAATCCACACTGTCAGGCGAATCCGGACGATTTCCGGGGGGATTGGGATCGTTGGGGCCACCGGGACCTCCAGGACCTCCAGGACCACCAGGACCACCAGGACCTCCAGGACCACCAGGGACACCGGAGCCAGAGGGTCCACCAGGTTCGCCGGGAAATGAGACCCGGTTCCTGCGAAATCCTCCTCCTACCACGGCTGGATAAGGAGGTGGAGGCTGATTAGCGACATCCTGGTTATCGTCGCTTTCGTAGTCGGACTGATGATTATCCCGATGATTATGACTATCTTGAGCGGGATTCTCCATAATTTCCGGTCGTAAGTGTTCCTCACTGAAGTGATTGGCAGATGGGTCCTCACTGGGGGCTCCAATTCTGTGTAGACCGTGTAATAGACTCTGTCAGATCTGAGTTGGATTTCTCTGTATTGGAGGGGGTCGTATCTCCAATAAACTTTTGTTCTGCTGGGGGTCGTTTGTAGTTGGTGAGGGCTAGAATAGACTAGGCTAGACTAGGCTAGATCTGACCAGGATCCAAGACACGAGTCAAGGTCGGCGCGCAAAGATGGATCTTCGCTTAGATTGATGCTCCGGCTGTAGTGGTATGCTGACAACCAGGGCTCAATAGCTGACCTGAAATGGGGTCTAACGGGGTGAGTTCGTTTTAGGCTGGGGAATCGGGATTTATAGTCTCTATGGGCGACTGTAGTTTCAACTCTAACCTCAATGCGGATAGAGTTGGGGATCTCTGAAATATACGCGAAAGCCGAAGCAGCTGAAAGGATAATTATTTATTATTACAAATAGCACAAACAGTATTACCAAATTCCAGCAGACAATGAATCACTGCAGTTATAGTTTTACAATCAACAGTATTACAAGATACTGTCTGCCAGAATTGCCTTTCAGATTTGGTTTGACTGGTACTTTCACGGTTAGGGCTGGTTGTCCGGTTTCGGGGTCTTTACAGTACTCTTGCTTCAGGTATAGTACACTCTAGTGCTGCTAAGGACTAACTTGGCTACTAGACCGGTATCCTATATGCTTTCGCTCAACTCAACTCTTAGGCTCCTTGCTAGCCTCTACTGTGACTCTGTCCCTCACAATAACTCTTGGGACCACACGCACACACAAGGTATACTAATTAACAACCAACTGTTTATAATCCGAATCGGGTGGGAGCGAGTTTGGCTTTGCTCTGGCGTCTCCGTATAATTGACTGCCCAGAATAACTGAATTTTGAGAAGAATTCCGGTCTCTGAAATGGGTAATGACAATTACAGGCTGGAAGAGTGTCGGTGGTTGTCGGAAAGGTCGGATCGGCTTCCTCAGATAATTATCTCAAAATTAATGCACAGGTACAGAATGTCAATCGGTTTATAGAGAGGCTTCCGTGGTGAGGATCAAAACGTAGGCTGTACCACTTTCACTGAACATGTTGTTTTTAGACAGGGGGGTTACAAATGAGACAGGTTTTAGGTTTCACACAAAGTTCCCAAGATGAGACAGGTAGTAGCCGCTTTCTCCGCTAATCTGCGTTATTGACGCAACCCAAACATGGTCCAAACAAGTACCTATTAGGCAACTGAACAGGGCCGGAAAACTGGAACTGAGACAACACTGGCAACAGGATCTACTTCCGGATCCAAAATACTGACACTGGCACACTGGCACTGATAGGACTGGACTGATCTCACGTTCCACCAAACTGATACACTGAGACTCGATCGCTCGCTAGACAGATGACCGGACTAAGCTTCAGGCAACAAGCAAAGGCGCTGAGGTGAAGATCCGGCGGGCTACCTGAATCAAACGGGTTAAAACCCATTAGAAACAGAGGTGGTGGGGATTAAAACCCCAGCAACTATTGTCCGGACCGATTGGCTTTCACGTGCGGGTTAGAAACCCGAATTGTGTATTGTGTAGCGCGTAATGTGTTATTTTGTGTGTTTAGGATGAAAACAGACGAACACTGACGTTTTTGAAGATCAAGCAAACGAAGAGGGCCAAGCTTGGGCCGTTCCGGCCTACTTGGCTAAATATGCAAATGAGGCTCTGGCCGAGCCTCTCACGGGCATGGAGTCACGTAGGCACTACTCAGCATCTATTACAGACCTAAACTACAGCTAAACTGACCTAATCTAACTACTACGTATTGCCCAGTATATGAGGAGTAACCTAATTGTTATAACTGACTAATACTAACTTAAGGCCCAAATCCGGCCACTTAAACAGGATAATGTTAAGTACTACCGATTATTACTGACTATTACTGACTACAGACTACCTGGTACTAACTGAGGCCTATTTCATACTCTACAGGCCTAACTAGACTTAATGACGACAACTATAACCCTAACCTGGGTTGGTAACCTACCATTGGGTACCTAGAATATACTATCGCAATTATGCAAATGAGGTTACCAACCCTCTTAACCTGGGCCTAGGAACCTAACTGGACAAAGGTGAATTGCCCCTTTCTTGCAGAGGACCCGCACCTTGAGGCAGGCGACCTACGCGGGCCTCTGGGGGTCAATCTACAACCGGATTCCACATATTAATGACAGCTAACAATTATTAACAAACCTAACTAACACTACAATATTAACCGCTGTTACTGGTACTAACTATAATTACTAGCACTAACTATAACTACTAAACCGACTAATACCTAATTAAGCTGTTATTTTTAACCTAACCTAACTGTTTATGATTCCCTAATTATTATACCTTACTACTGCTTAATGTTATTATTTAACTAACTACTTCCCTACGGACTACACTCAAGACCTCCGCGAGGGGTTTACATGAGCAGCCCCATTCATACGATTATTAACACACGGCGGACATAGACGTAATTCCATTCATACAAATTCACACACACTAGCGCACCATTTTCACACGCTCATTTAGGCAGTAGACGCACACACACAGACAGTCGTAGCTATACTATTTCACGCATACAGTTTCAGTCATGGAGTCACAGTCACTCACACAATTATTCAAACACAGTTACGCAACATTCACACCTCACGCATACTTGACTTCTCTCACAACCTCAACTGGAGGAATTTACGTGAGGAGCCGCATTCATACAACACAGTACAATTACAGCCCTAACAGTACTGAAATGGGGCTAATTCCCAGAACACTACCCTAACTAAATCCTATAACTAGCTACGGTTGCGTGGAAGTGCATTGTATTTCGGGAATGGCCCAGAAATGGCCATTCCCACGTGATCATTCGTATTTTTTGTTTGTATTTTGGTGTGTCTGTAAAAGCCAATGGGGACAATAATTGCTGTTACAGCAATTATTACGAAAATGTGCTAAGGACAGCTTTTAATTAAGGAAAGCCGGTATTTCCCAATAAACGTCTTAATAATTAATAGGTTGAACGGTATTTGAAAAATTGAGTTTTCTGCTTTTAACGTGTTTTAGGTAACCTCATGTTTTAGTCCGGCAATGATTAAAAACACAGGACAAGATTACGACAGTGGCTTTGGATCTGTGATAACAAGCATGGCCGGCAACTCTGGTTGCCGGCCGTGGGGATGAAGGGGGGTCCTACCCTGAAAACCTACTCCCGGGGAGTGGCCTAACTCCCCTTCCTCAAGGTGGGTAGGTGAGGGTCCTCCCTTAAAACTAACTACCCAAGTTTATGTCGTTTTTGGGAGTTAAAAGTGGCTTTTGGGAGTGAAACTGAGAAGGTTAAAAAGAGACAAAATAGTGATTTTAGAGTGGGTTCTGACTAAAAATAAACCCACGACAGTTTATTTGTGGATGGGGCCAAAAAGGGCCTTTTGGAAAAAATACATAAAACGAAGAAAATAACGATTTTCAAAATTCTTTTTGTTTTGAGAGTGATTTGCGAGGTTCGGCTGCTCGCAAATCACCAGGGAAAAGCGCATAAAGTTACAGACAATACCCCAGAGGGGGGGGCGAAAGGCCCACACCCTCACAATTACAACTACAAAAACAATGGGCACAAGGCCCGAAAAATGCTGAAAAATTGGTCTTCCGGGGTCTGAAGACCCCGGGTAAATCGTGAGAGTGTGGGACCCGGGGACCGCCTTTCAGGCATAAGGGTCCCCGGGTCAGGAGCAGTGCACCCCGTGAGCCGTCCGCAGACATATGGGCTCACGGGGGCGGCCAGGAACGTGAGTGCCTGGCTGGCAGAATCTAAAATAGAAAACCCTATGGGGAAATGGGGGGAAGGGGAGAGGTGCTATAGTCCAGGCCTCCGTATAATCGGCGCAAGACACACCTCTCTCGGATACATACGGACAATAAAGGGGGCTAACAATAAAGCTAATGTTATTAGGGGAGAGAGACCAACCTCTCTCCCCGACTGCCAGCCAAGCACTGACTGCAAACTGCTTTCCACGCTCTCCAGACAAACAGGCGGGCGGTCAAAGATGAAAGGCCGACCCGTAAAAGGGAAAAGAAAAAGGGGAGGAGTTGAGAACTCCCTTAAGAATGGAATTAAAACTATTAGGTAGGATTTAAAATGTATAATTAACCTGTACTTTTTGTTGTTTCAGGAATTAAAAGAAGAACAATTGTTAATATTGTGTAAATGTTCTTGGTTGTTGTGTAATTGTGCTAATAAGACGAATAATAATCTGTTTTCTTGTTGTTTAAGGTGGGGTAATGCTAAAATTGGCCATTACGCAACGCTGACGAAAGAAGGACAAAGACAGGGGAAGCAAGGGGGTCTCAATTACGACCGCCCTTGCGCAAGACTGACATAGTAGGGGTTCAGGTAATTGCGGGAGGCCTCAATACGGCCGTCCTACACACGTACAAAAAGGCAAAAGGTCAAAGGTTCGAATCCTTGCACTAAGAGTTGAGATAAACTAGATAATTATCCATATTTTAACTGATTCCAATACCTAATAGATTCACTAATTAGTGTAGTTCGAGGGCCTCAATACGGCCGCAGGAACACAGTTAAGACACCTTAATTAAGCCCTGATGATTAACCAGATTATTGTGATTTTTAAGGCAATTCTGGCAGTTCTGACAGACAGACAATGCAGGTACAGGTTATAATTGACAGTAGCAAATAAAGCTTGATCCTTTATACAATTACCTGGCATAGATAACAGGGGTGGCCATGAGATCTTCAACAGAACCAATTAATAACTCACTAAATTAGTCTTTTTTGACAGATTTCCGGGTAGGACCTAGATTATTCTTTACTAAGGCCACCTTATACTAGTTACTAGTACCCTATTCCTGGTTGCTGGGTGAGGCTGTAATAACGCGAAACGCCTTTTTACTGAATAAAACAACAATTACAGTCGCAGAAACAATAATTTCATTACATATGCCTTGAAACTTTAACTTGATCTAACTTTCAGATACTACATTTTAGACACATAGTTCTATTAGAAACGTTGTTCAGCTCGTCAGTAGCTATCGAATGATACCCAATTTGTCTATATTTTGGGAATTTCAAAAATTGACTTTTGTGACCTATAAGATATCAAAGGAGCCGACACGACAGAAAAGTTCTACCTTGAAGCGTTTGCCTTTACCATAATGTCTGTCAGGCATTAAGAGTTTTATGTGCCAATTTTGGTGACTTTCGAGTGGGTAACGAGTGAGAAATTATTGGAAGAACGTGAAAATTGAGAAAAATGATGATTTTTGGCAAAATTAGCAGATTTTGTGGGAAGTTTTTTTAGAGCACTACAAACGGTAGAAATTTGCAACTACTGTCATAAGTTGTGTATGCGTAGAGTGCAACTATCTATAAGCGATTTCTGTAGCTTTTGCCAATCGTGCAGGAGAGGCGAAAATGTTTTGCTGGTCCTGTTTTTCGTGGCACAAAAAGCACCAATTTTCCGAAATTTTGACTTTGAAAAATCGCCAAAAATCCGACACTCAACAAAATTGTTCCAGAAGTGTTATTTGCACTCTCTGGTATGCCCTGAACATGTACAACAAGGTTGCAGCTCTGTATCTTGCATACAGTGAACAATTTTTCTGCCACAAACTTTTTGACCTAACTTTTCCATTTTCTTATGTTTAACACATGTCGAGGTCACCTTTGAAGGGCTCTACAGAACTATTGAAGCCAATATTACGCAAAACGCACCTGTTATGTTTCGAGGACCCTTTAGGTCTACAAAATATGTGGAAATGAGCAAAATCGGAGATGGTCGAAAAATGGGCCAAAAACCGACCCCCCCTCCTTAAAACTGCAATGAAATAAAATGTCTCACCGAGCTTGAAACGTAATAAACTGTCTCATAAAACACTAACCTTGCTCAGCATTCCAGCAGTATTTATCACCGAAGTTTATAGGATAAATAGGGTGAGCACAGTTGCACAATTCGATGTATTTATTTTGGATAGTTTGAGCCATGCACAACTATAAAAAGTTACAAACCCTGTATCACTTTAATGAGGTATCAACATCATGATTATAGAGCCAATTTATGCAGCTTAGAATACTAACGAAACAAATGGGCCACACATACAATAGCTGATAGAGTTTGGGTATTTAGGAGGACAAACGCTTCGCGGATTATTTATATTTGCCACTTGCAAATGTGTTTCTCGCCGACCTAAAACGGCCGACGAGCAGGCTGGCATGTCATATGCAGTAGTTTCTTCCACACTAGACTTCTCCCCTAGCTAATATTTCAGATAAAGACGTGTATGCATTAAATTTTATTAAGTGTAAGGGAGAAACTTTAGCATGATGACGTCATCATGTAGTCTCTTCCTTAGGCGTTTAATATTCTAAACGTTCACACAATGTTTTAACTGTTTTGAGTGGTGTATGTATTTCAAGATAACTTTACAATTTTTTCTCTGCTTAACTTTACAATTTTTTCTGTGCTTTCAAAACGATTTTAAAAGGACAAAGGATGTGCAACATATACAAAGCACAATTTTTGCCTTTACGCAAAAGTAGGCAGTTGACTTTGAAGGTGAACCTTTCATTGGTATTACTAAATTCTTTAGTTTTAAACTATAAGATAATTAAGGCCTTGTAGTTGTATAGCTTGTAATTTGCTTTGTAATTTTTCTAGAGCCTACAAATTAATAGATCAAATTACTTTTAACCGATATTACTTCAAAATCAAGCTGAACTCTTTGAGTACAATACATATATTTTGTGAAAATATATTATTCTATCAAGTATATATTATATATATATATATATATATATATATATATATATATATATATATATATATATATATATATATATATATATATATATATGTTGCATTGAATGTGTACAATCATTGAATGTATACATTCAATGGTCAAATCATTGAATGTATATGTTACGTACCGTATGAGATTTTGTACCGTATTATACGGTACGGCAATTTACGTACCGTATTAAACGGTACGTACCGTATAATACGGTACAACTTTTTCTGTACCGTATTAAACGGTACGTCCCGTATTATATTGTACGGTTAGTTTTTGTACCGTACTGGCAAAGAACTGAATCTAATCTGCAAGACTAAAAAACATAGAATCTTTGCTCTTGCAATTCTTATTTCTATGCCATATAAAATTCTGAACTTCTAATAATTCTATTAAATATTCTGAACATAAAAAGTGAAAATGGTTTAACTTAACTTTGAAAGTCAAAGTCTTTACACAAAAAGAATGAAAATACAAATAAACAAACAAATAAGTGTTAAGGTTAAAAAAATTTTTAATTTTATAAGTGCTTAGATTTGAATGACATTCAAATATTTTAAGACAGTTTTGTTGGAAGCTAAATCTTGAGACGCTATTTTTGGGAAGAAAGCGATGAAGAATTAGGAAATAGTTCCATCCTCGTTCCTTAAATAAAACAAATGATACAAATTTTGCAGTTTTGCTACAAAGATAGCTTCTCAAGATTTCGCTTCCGACAAAACCGTCTATAAACGTCTATATTTTGAATGTCCTTCAAATCTAAGCACTTATAAAATTAAAAATTTTTAAAACCTTAATATTTATTTGTCTATTTATATATTTGTATTTTTGTTATTTTTGTCTAAAAGGTTGACTTTCAAAAGTTAAATTCAACCATTTTCTCTTTTTATGTTCAGAATATTTAATAGAATTAGAAGTTCAGAGTGTAAGAATTGCAAGAGCAAAGTTTCTATATTTTTTAGTCATACAACTTGTGGCAATTGAATATATGATTTATAATTCTATGATTATTTTAGCATACGACAGCTTTTTTCCGAAAAGTTTTTGCAAAAGGTGATTTAAAATCTATAGCTTGGGGCATTCTCCAAATGCAACCGTCCCCAACAGCGCCTTGGTTACCTTACCTTGGTTACCTTGGTTACGCCTTTAGTTACACAGAAAAAAGTTAATTTTTAGTGCAAAAATACGGTATTGTCGGAAACGACATCTTGAGACGCTATTTTTGTAGCAAAACTGCAAAATTTGTATTATTTGTTTTACTTAATATTATTTAACAGCAGTAGTCAGTTCTTTGCCAATACGGTACAACAACTAACCGTACAATATAATACGGGACGTACCGTTTAATACGGTACAGAAAAAGTTGTATCGTATTATACGGTACGTACCGTTTAATACGGTACGAAAATTGCCGTACCGTATAATACGGTACAAAATCTCATACGGTACGTAACATATACATTCAATGGTAAAATCATTGAATGTATACATACAATGATTTCTTCATGGAATGTATACATTCAATGGCAAACCCATTGAATGTACACATTCAATGGATCAAGCCATTGAATATATACTGTTTATATTACACTTCTCGTTCTTTTCCGGACAGCTCGCCATACTATAGTTAAGATGTTTCTTGTGAACTAATCCTCCCTAATTTTCGCCAAACCACTAGAAAGATTAGCTATCTGCTAAAATGTTAAGTATCAGATCTTAGTTACCTAGTGTAGTTTCCGAATTTTGAGATAAATACGAAAATACCCATAGTCAGTCTTATTTACAAACTTTAATGCGTATTTCAGTTTTAAAAAGTCTGACCATTGATTTTAAAGTTTGCACTGCGGATTGCTTCAGGAGCACGTATTGAAGTCTTAAAAATGGGGATCAATGCAATCGATTTCACTGTGATCTCTACGTTAGTTTGACTTAAAACAAGAATCTATTGTAAAGTATTTAGGCGTCCGTTTTGAAAGAAATCTAAAATAGGTAGGTATGCATTTAAAATTTGGAACAAACTAATTCTTGGGAAAACTTTCTTGTTGCACCCGCAGCAGTATCTTATCGCAATTCGAAATCGAACAAAATCTTGATGATTTTATCTTGTTTGGAAAAAGAAAAATCTTGTTTGAAAAGCACTTATAACAGTAATAGGGTTAGATCAACCACTCAACAGAAATGGTGCGATAAATTTCCTCCGAATAACAAAATAACGCGGAGTTCAGAGGGCCCCTGTAGCTTTGTGGGTAAGTACCCTGTTATAATTATTTCGATTATGTATTTAACTTGATTAGTACAAGAAAGTTTCCATTTCAAGTTCTCTGCATTATTATTATTATCATCATAATCATTAGTATTAGTATAGTTATTAATTATTAGTATTATCATTATCATTATTATTATTATTATTGTTATTAAGAGAACATAATAACTAAGAGCTTGACGCTTGTCACACTCTTAGTTATTATGTACTCTTGTTATTATTGTTATTGGTATTATTATTATGATTATTATTATTATTATTTGGCTAGGTGGTTTCTGATCACTTGATTAGTGCACTGTTTCATTTATAGGCAGTGTATAATTCCCACCAAAGACATCCATGCCAGCTAAGTGTTTTGATACTCCTCATAATAATTTTAAAGTCCACTTGCACTTCTCCATTATTATTTGCATGCTGTCATGCTGTCGCTTGCTGTCATTTGCATTGTGAAAGGTAGCTGTTAAACTAAGTGTTGTTCATTAGATTTTGAGTCTATTCTAAGATTTCTGTTACCGGTACTTTCACTGTTAACTGCGAATGTGTCTTTTTATGAAATAGCATAATTTTAGAAAACATCGAAGCAAACCATTTATTGAAACCAATGAAAATCTAATTTTCGTAGTGTTTTGAAGAAAATAACAACTGACCGTTTTGTCTGTGGTTATATCCTGGGAGTAATAAAGCTACATTATAAAACTGAACAATTTATGTTACTTTGAAGCGAACTGTGTTTTAAATTTTTCCAATAAAATTTATGATTACAATTTATAATTTCAACGTTGCCATGCCGTTAAAAGTAAGAAAAGAAATTAGCCAAAACTTGTTACAACAAGATTTTTCCTGCAACTGCCTTATACCTTTCCATTTTCAAAGGACCTAAACATAAAGTTCCAAATGTCGAATATTGTAGGATCAAAATAAGCAGAAATAAGCGTTTTTCTTTCAAAAATCACACCACAAAATTGTCCGCGAAATAACGTGCGTCTTTAGGCTTCTTTTCTGGTTCAATTTAAAAACTTCAAGCAATTAAATTGTAAGTTTGAGATTTCTCTGCAAATTGGTGATAAAAATTCCATTGTTTATTGTTATCGTAAAACTTAAGGTAGTTTATTAATATAATTATTATTCTTAGTTCCCTATTCTTTGGAAAATGTGGTTTGAGGCCACATTCAAAAGATAGATCTTCAACTTTCGGCATAGCAACGGCGATATATTGGCTATACTGAATTGCAGCAATACAGCTGACTTTTTTCCAATTTATTTTTGTTCAGCGTTACAGTTGTCCTCATAATATTGTATATATAAGTTTAATCACCCACCCATAAATTCGAAGCAATTACAGTTATATTTTCAGGGGAAATAAAAGTAGACCCAATGGTTTTGTGCACGATTTTTGAAAAACTAGCGGTAGTCGGAATTCCGTATTTCCATTAATCGTACGCACACGATACGATTAAGCAAGTTCTTTAAGCTTAATACTTGCTCTTAATGGTTTATTTTTAATAAAAATACCGTATGTAACTAAAGTGGGAGATTTAACATCTTGCTGCACCTATATTTCCAAATACCAGCGCTGTGAAAAAAAACTGGTCGTATGGAAATTTTTTAAAACGGTAGGAGGTAAGGACGACATTTACTGCTTCTAAGTTACAAGTGTGTCATTAAAATAAGAGAGTGAAAATTTCAACATGCCAAATACTCCTCTTTTAGGCTAAATATTAAAGAGGAAGATTCTGGCATGGTAGAATTTCCACCTGCGAAAAAGCTTAGCATTGGGGAACTTTTGGCATGCGACACCGGCTGGCATGCGCCACCGTCTCTTCCGGCTGTAACTTGTAAAAACCTAATTGATAAACAATAGATTGCCTGGTCTTATTAGGAAGTTAGGCAGAATGTCCGGTTCCACAGTCGAAAAGCACCGCGGCGAGAAACACTAAAGCCCGTCCATACTTGTCCCTATGTCTCTGTCTCTGAGTCTCTGTCTGCACGTCTCTATCCTTTTGTCTCTACGCAGATAGAGACAAGAAGTCCATTCTTAGAAAGGACAAAAGGAAAGATGCTCTCTGTCATCTACTAAAAAACTCAAATTTCATTGGTCACTTGGTGTAGTTAAAAAGGACAAAATATTTTTAACCGGGAACAATACAATATCATTTTTATTGTCCTGTTAACAGATAAACGTTATATATGTGTAAAAGTGACTTTTATACAGATGCAGCTACCTGATTACGTGATATCATTCATTATTCTGATTGGCTGTCTCTTAAGCACGACAGCTTGTAGACAAAACGACAAAAGCATAGAGACATAGACAAAGAGACAGAAACGTTCAGACAGAGACCTAGAGACAACTATGAACCAGGCTTATGTGCAAAATTCTGATTGTAATTTTGCTAGAAACTAAATTTTGTTAGATCTTTGAAGATCTTTACCTTTAACACCTGAGCTGACTATCCTTTTCTCCAATGTACCCTTGTTCTCAATATTTAACACTTACAGCAGGCGAGTATTTTCTCAAATGGGAGAAACAGTTTTCTGGCAACACATCTGTAATGCAGTGACCATAAGGTTCTCCCAAGCCAATGACTTTCGTCTAAAATGATAGTGGCATCGAGCAGGGTTAGTGCTAACCTCTCGCTAGTATGTAACAGTATTTCGATTGAAAGTTGTTCTGAAGCAAGCTGACAGAATGAACAGTATTGTTGTATATAGTAAACACAATATATCCAAAGTAAGTTTATGGAAGTTGCTTATCAGGTGCTTTTGTTATTTGAATCCAATTAACACCGACACCACACATACACCACACATACATTAATTAATCACTGCAGTCCCTCAATAAAACAGCGGTACCGTGAAGGACTGCAGAAACTATGCTCCTTTTATTGCGCCGTTAATCTATATTGTCAAACGAAATATCGAAGCATGGCACGCAAATGCTACGTCGTAGCTATATCCAGCTATGTCGTATAGATAAGCCAGTCGCAGTCCAATACGGAAAATTCCGAGCTCTATTGTTTTTAATAATATCTGTGAGTTCCCGAGTGCAGTCGAATTGTTACTGTCTCTATCATCTTATCACATTATTGGGAACAGTTCTCGTAAAGTGTGAGAGCTTCTGATTTGTCTTTGTTACAGCAAGCTGTCACAACAGCACTCTACAAGACATGAAATCAGGATTTAACATTATTGTTACGTTGCATCAAATTTTTGCACTCAGGGGTGAACTTGAAACTGGATATCAGATCCGAAATTTGTCATTACACTTAATATTAACTAATGCTTACTAAAACTTGGGAACATTTTCTGCTCCTAATTATTTGTGCGATGTGCCTGAATGGTGGTTGCTCAACCCTGTGTACCTGTCAGCTACCAAAGGTTGTGAATTTAATCAAACGTAATGCCGAAATGTTTCGGGTTGTAGCCATATTAGTTTGTTATTCTTATTTGCAAAAATCTATGAATACCATCGTCAGAGACACTCTCGTTTCAAATCCAGGTGATAATTCAAATCCCCAAGCTTGCGAAGGTAAAATATGAAGATCCGGCTCGTCTATCATAACCTTGGCTCCGAGATTGCTCGAAAACTCCAAATAATTCCTTCCTCCCATTTCCATGATAACGTTAAGTCCTGAAAGCACGAGTGAAGCCTAACCAGTTACGACATGTGAACAAGCTACAAAAGTATTATTTCCCTTAAATGTTACTATCACAGATGCTTGCTTTTCAACTATGTTTTTATTCGATTATCTCTCAAATCATAGCGGTGACTCTTGCTAACTTTTCTAGTGTCGGAATCCTATAAAATGAAACATGTTATTTGTCTGCAAAGCCTACCTGCTTCGGAGCCAGTACTGGTGGTGAATCGATGGTTCCCTGATCGATTGTTGGCAACAAAACAGTTTCCGTAATCAGGATCAAAAAAGGACGTGTGGAAAACTCTGAAAGGAAACTCACCGTATTGTACATAGAAAGAGTACATAAGAACTAGGGGTGCAACAAGCGTCATACCATTGGTGTATAATACTGCAGACGGCATCTGCGCAATAACGATTGACACCCCAACTGAGTATTTACCTGTGATTCTTTCAACAGTACCTAGTGACCCGGCCTCACACAGCTAAGTACCATTGTGTACGTTCACTTGTTTACCCGTAGCACAATGAAGCGATGCAGTGGATTCAGTAAGGAAGTCCTGAGTGCTTAAGAGCATTTCCATTGTAATATGCAAATGACTATGCAAGTCATTTGTGTATATAAGCTGTTGCTTTGTTTGGATTGTTGTCAGTGTCCCCGTAGACCCTTTTTGTACATTGTATCACCTCGGTTTACTACAACTACTCTCTTAGTGTAAATTGTGCGTGGGCGGAACTATAACAAGCAAACCTGGCAGGCGAATATACGAAGATACTCAGTTGTGGGTGGGCCAGCCGTTTTCGTGCAGACAATGTTTTATGCTTGATAACTATTAAGATTGTGGCGCTTAGTTATAACACTACATAACATACATAATACTGATATATTTCTAATATATTGTCCGTGTGCAGCTCTCAACATAGGATACAAAAGCTTTCCCTATCCATTTGCGCTGGGTTTAAAACATGCACCACAAATAAAGTATCAGATTCGTCAGCGTTAAGAGTTTTTCATAAGCTTGCGATAAAAGATTATTACCAAAAAGTTCCATGGGGTAGGGCATTTTCTGCGGTTGTTTTGAATTTGATGCCTTAAAATTTGACAAAATTAAGCAACGTGAAGCTTATTTGAGTTGGTTTTGTTGAGTTTGTTCAATTGCGTTTCGTACAGCACACACAAAACTGAACTCATTTTTGACATTTGTTGATGTTCGTATGACGTTTCTCTGTTGTAATCTGCCGCTGTGCCGTTAATTGTTTGATTTGCTTTGTTCTGTTCGGTTGGTATTTCTATAGAGTATTAGATCATATTAGAGGACACAGTAAAAATTAACCTTTTGAAGAAAGTAGTTGAGACATTCATAGATGTTTTTTCAAACTGTTTTTCCTTCGAAAATTCACTGGACATCAGAGATGAGCAAGGGCCGAATTTTTTTTGCCCGGCCCGACCCGACCCACCCCGCAAGCTGACAAATTGGGCCCGGCCCGGCCAGCTAAAGAAATTTCCAAGTTTTACCAGCAGTATTATTTCAAAGGCTTCAATGCAAGATGGAGAGGCTAAACTATGCTACGAAATTATAAATTTTGCAATAAAATAACCAGAATCAGTAACGGTGTAGCTAATTTTAATGATTTTTATAAAATTTTCTACAGTCGATCCGTTCGCCCTCCCTGGCCCGCAGTTAAAAAATTTCGGCCCGGCCCGTTGCGGGCCGACGAGCCGAAATGCTCATGTCTACGGTCGTCGTCTCAACTGACTCAACTGGCATGTTAATACAATTTAGAAGCATCCTTCTGAGCATGCATTCACTTTTTTAAAAACCACAGGAGGTTAGTAGCTTACGTGCTAGCTTTATGCAGCCCTAATCAACTGATTGTTGTTTCGTGTCTCATTGCCTCATTGTGAATTTGCATTAATAAATTATATTTACTGTTGTATAAACATGCAAATTTCAAAGCAATTAGGACTAAACGGCAAGGAGTTATTCATTTAGACTTTAAATTGCTCTCAAAGGAACAGAGGTTATATTGGTCAAATAATCTCATATTTCCAAACAGTTGGGGGAAAATTACCTACTCCAGAATAAATACACTAAATGGAAATTTTGAATAATCGGCTTTGGATAATCACAACTTTTCCAGATGGCACTTAATTAATAAATTATCTATCTCCGGTTTTAACTAATACAAGTCGAGCAATTCGACATAAGAGATGCATTCCTGACAATGCAGCCCCTACTTACTGTGTGCATGTATTAAAATGACCCAAAGAGCACTCAATGAACAGATCTTTTAACGAAACAGATGCCGCGATCATATCTTCTTTGCTTTCCAAAATAGACAAAAGGCTCATTCTGTCTCGCATAGTTGATGCTACAACTTCTGCGTCCACTACATCTTCGTGGATCAGACTGGAACTCTGTCAAAAAACAAGATTTGCAATATCAGTGAGCTTGAAGAGTAGCTAATGAGCTATGCCGCGTCAGTCAGTCAGTCAGTCAGTCAGTCAGTCAATGCATTTGTACATGCGCTATCAATGAATATTGAAGCTAAACAATACGGTATTCCTTTTGCCAATGGTTTCTGGTTCGTTTGTTTTCTATTGCTTAGGTTAATTCTGTATACATTTACTACTAATCATTACAATTGTAATCTAGCTAGTCACTGGATCACTGTAGTTCACATCAGTTCAATCATTGAACAATCTATGAATCATCTAATAAATCCAGCTACAACCTGCAGTAACCTGCAACGTCTATAAATCAGCGTACGTCAATGCTCAAAAGTGAATCAACCATGGCCACTTGCTCCATTGTTACACAATCTTCGTCATAAAAAGCACATGGACCACCGGAACTGCAGGGAAGCGCGGTTGTAGGCACTTGAATACCACATAAAATTTAGCTCAGTGCACGAAGAAAATTGCACACAATACAGGAGCTACTACACAAATTTTGTAAATGCGTATGTCAAACCAAGTAAATACACATATCCAGCAAGATTCCATGGAACGCATGTTTCGCGAAATCTTAGTATTCTGATACGGCACAAGGCGTGAGCAATATGCAGCCTAAAACTTTGCGTGTCGAATGTCTTAACCTATCTTCAAAATTGACCGAACACAATTTCCTAGCTAGGAATGTTGAATTGATGGAATGTTGAAATAGGTTAACACAACTTAAGAAGTTGAGGTGACATGTATCAAACCAATAACGATTTTCAGCATTGGCCACTGGTGGGCAGGATTCGATCATATCCTGAATTCTTGCACGGTAGCTATTGCAACCGTTATCAGATTCAAACTTGTAATATTGATAATGTTTTGAATAAATAAGGAGATTTGAATTATTCAGCTTACCTGGTGTTGTTGGAGGTGGTTCAGGAAAATATCGAACAAAGCTTTCTACAATTTCTGAAATCTTTTCTTTAAGGTTGATAAAAGTCCTCGAAGCAAACACCTTCTCCTTATCTCCAACCATTTCAATATATGGCTGTGGATTAAATGTGTCGGGGTCCTCTCCAATGTAGAGACAGTATATGGTGACATTCTGTAATAGTCAGTGCTAAGAATAAAAACAGCAGTAAATAGTGGTTGTATGCGTTGATGTTATACACCTTGCCATTAGACAACGACGTTATCCAGACATATGCGAGCTAAAATTATCTGCCCGGATAAATTCGATATGTATTAACTCCTGATATGAAGCGCAGCTACCTAATTGCTTCGGGGTAATATTGTCCCTTGTTTGGATTTATATTCCCCCACTCCTGATGTCTTCACAAGGCACGTTAAGAGAATAGATCTAATATTCTTACAATCTGCGAACGTTTGTTACATGAGCAAAAAGTTTAGGTTTGAAGTCAAGCTTAATAGATACCGTTTCTTCTCGCAGTGTTTTCCCAACTTCAATAAAGCCTTCAACTGCTGCCGTCTCAACCATTGTGAATAATACATTTGGCACATGGAATCTGTCTCCCCTTTCTTCAGTCAAAACAGCGTCATTAGCTAGCAGCATTGCCCCTCCAAGATTCCCTCCAACCTCGTATAGAAAAGGTGCGTCCATAATTGCATCTGGAACAATTTGTGATTTATTGTGTTAAAATGATCTGCAAGATTGATTCTTTTTGGAGGCATCAACTTTGAAGTGAAATTCATTCATTCATTACTCGAGTTAAGAAGTCATTTCAAAAAGTCATCAAAATATAGTTTTGGTTTTTAAAAAACTGTTTACGGCATTTTAGAAGGAGTGTAATTTTCTTGTTCCTTGCGTCACTTTTTGTATGGGCGGGGTGTTAAAATGGTGATTCGTTTTGGGCACGTATTGTTGAATGACGGTTCAAATCAAGATGAAATTTGATGAAACGTTCCAAAATAAGTTCTGTCAGCATTCTACCACCCTCCGCCCAATCCCGCTTCGAAAATTCGACGTCTCCGTTCAGAGCTGTTTTGCCGATTTTTGCCAGTTAGGCTGTTGCTGCACAGCCATGATTATACTCATTCGAAAGACCTTGTTGAGCTCTACATTTTAGCTTTTTGAAGTACCTTTCTAACTTTTCGCTGTCGTGAGATATAGTTGATTTTCTTATTTTGGCGTTAAAAGCTTGTCATTTTTGCAGAAATCAAATAATACGCCATTTCTTGAGCTACGCAAGCCGTAACATTAAACTAGCGGTGTCAAATTGAAGGTCTCATCGACGCCGACTATCCGTGATATTATAGTCTTGTAACTGCTAGGCTGCTATTATAGCAAATGTTGTTTTTCAAAAACATGACCAAATTTTTGCCAGCGATTGTGGAGCATTTACTATGCTAGCTAGAGGGCTGCCACTTAATGGACGTGTTTTACACAAAAATACCCAGGGACCCTTTTCAGTTGCCCTGATTGCTGCTTTCGAGCTGAAGTGGTCGCTTGCGGAAGTTGGGAAAAGTAGGCCAAATCCAGGTTGCGCATACATTTTAGCTAATTTCTTTATAACGAAGAGCAGTTTCATAATAATTAAAAAAGGATCCCCAGCTATTTGATAGTGGAATCGAACGATGTGGCCGATGCCTCTGGAAAAAATTTACTGCAATAGTCTGCAAAAAATATGATATAATAATATAATATAATATAGACTTTACTGCAATAAAAATAGTCTGCAAAAAATCTGGAAAATTAAATTATTTCGAAAATGGAGTAAAATAATTTCCGAGAATTAAAGTTAGTATCGTTGTATTCATTAAAAAGAGCAAATGTTAAGCTGCATTTTAATATAAAAATGGCTTTTTAACTCCAAGTAATGTTTGAGTAATAATGGTTCAAAGTTGATGTCTCCAGAAGGAATCACCACCTTAAATGAACAGTTGGTCGTTCCAAGTCCGTTTTTGCTTGAACTGACCTATATGTATTTGTCTTTATTATTTGTGTAAAGAAACGGATTTCGGTTAGGCAATGATTTCGGTTAATTTGGGTACTGAGAGGTCTATTTCACGTCTTAGATCTCAAACTTCAAACTTCAATCTCTCAGCCCTTTCTAATGGTACAAGTTTGGGGGTCGGGCAAACTTGTCTTGAGTACAATAATAATCAGAGTACTGGTTAAATGGCTCGAAATATCGCAAACTGAGCACTGGTTAAATGGCTCAGAAGTCAAGTCAATCTATCTTAAATTTACCTAATAATTAGTTGACCGCTCAATGGAACTTTGAGGTCAACTAATTATTCTACCTAAACAAGGCTTCCGTAGCTAAACTGTGGTCCACCTTGTTCTCAAGTCAAATCCCGAACTAATATAGTCCAAAGCAATGTACAGATGATTAAATTACAGTTTACTCAATCGGTCAAAACTTCAATTATAAAATATCCGCTTAGAGAGTCAGGACACAGTGCACAATTTCCACAACAATATGGGTTATAAGATACGTACCTAACTTTTAGTTGACATCAATTAAACAGCTCAGCTCAATTCGCAACAATCTCACAAACCCTTGTTTATCCAGCGATTTACCTTGGTCCAAGTGAAAATCCGAATAGTGAAATGCAGAAATAATAGACAAGTGCAGGATCACACGGTACAGAGTGAGAGTGAGGTGACAGGGCGGGAATAACTAATCAGATCGCAAACAGACAAGGCTAGGCACAACCGGCCACAAGTAGAAGACGCAAAAACAATCCAGGCGTAACAGCCACGTAAAAGTCAGAGCCACTCTCTGGGCACAACCACACTTCAAGCGAGTCAACCTCAAACTGAATAAATTGGGGGTTCAGTCACCTTCTCCCCTCTCACTACCTGTCCACGTGAAAATCTGCAATTTCGGTCTTTTTGATTTCTTTTGATGTGAAGGCGAAAATCTTAGAAAGAAAAGGCATTCGTCATGATAAGCATGACGTATGAGATTGCTTTTGGGCTCATGGGGCTCCCCAAATTTCCAACTTAAGACGATTAACCCCGCTTCCCAAACTTGAACTTCTTAGGACGAAAACAGAGCAATTTTCCAAATCATTCAAGCAAATAAAAACCACTATTTCCCTTTGTCAAAACAGATATTCAGAGCAAATTTCCACATAAATTGTAAGCACAACGGACAGGAGAACATACAGTTAGAACTGGCCAACATGTAGGGTTAAGGTCCAACAAATGGGGGTTAAAACACAGATGATTAGTATACAAAGTAGACAAAAATGAGTTGATAAGTTAGTTTGCGAAATTGGAGTTGGTTCACAAAATTAGTTCACAATACAAATAATACAGAGTCAAGAGTTTGAAAACAGACAATAAAACAAGTGAGACAGGAAAACAATCAGAAAACGGTTCTTTTTAGCCATTTTTTGACCTCTGGGCTAAGAATGAATTTTTCTTGCCCTTACACTCTCCACCGCAAAAAATGATGTAGAGTTTCACTAATAGTCGAAAGGTATCAAACGAAAGTGATCATGAAGTGCATGTACATGCATCAGTCAAGGCACCAAGTGCAGGAAATTAATGTAAAAGTGCAAGACAGACGAACAAGTATGGCAAAGGTCACAGTATTGTACAAAGACAGTGCAGTTCCAATATTTACAGGCAGTTCTGGTGCGGTGCAGTTCATTGTGGTGGCAATGACAACGATGACTGGAAGACTGAGGCAATAGAATCGGCGGCCAGCGCAAAAGTCAATGGCCAATCTTCGGAGGGCTGAGCAGTGATCTCAGCTGGGAATCGATCAGGAGGCTGTGGGCAGGATCGCGTGTGCAGAGGTGCTGCAGACGCGATGGCTGGTGAATCTGATGTTGATGATTGATTTGTTCGCGATGATGATAAGGAGGCAGGGGGTGTGTTTGGAGGTGGAGAAGACAGAGCTGAGGGGGTGTGGGAGCGGAGAGTGGACGTGGGATACTGGCCAGATGACGCAGCCAGTGACGGCGGCGGTTGGTGAGCAGTTCTTCCGTGTGCCGGGAGAAGCCGGCGGAGCGATGAAGTTCGGTTGACGACGCTGACATGCCGGGTCAGCCGGCGAGGCGGCGGAGATGAGGACGACGACGTGAGCCCGGGATAAGCCGACGGAGCGGCGGTGTGTGCTTATCCCAGACAGGTGGTACCGGAAGGAACCGGCAGGACGGTGAGGTGTGATTCTGGCGATCAGGACTGCACGACTGATCCGACCAGGTGCGAGGAGGAACGACGACATCAGAAAAAGAAAACCATTGCTGAGAAACAGCCTAGAAATACATTGAACAACAGGGATAAGTAACAGTGATAGTGACCGGTGGGTGACTCTCACCCACCGTAAAAGAAAAGGCAGGGACAGTAGAAATAAAACAGAAGCAGAAGTTCGTTAAGTAGCAATCAAGCAAAAAGTTCTATTTCTAAGTTAGTTTCGGTTATTTTCACAGGTCTCAATCATCCAGTCAGCGCGTTACAACGTGTAGTGCCATTTCTGTTAAAACATGTTAAGATATCGGCTATCTTTCGCAATATCAATTCTACCCTGTCTACGCGTTACTTCCAGAAACGATCACGTTAATGTGTGCAACACTCTAGCTTATAAAATTTGTGAGTTGTTCTACTGCTAAACCGGCGTGTGTAGTGCAAAAGCAAAAGAAACCAACTAATTAGTAGACAGAAAAGGTTAGCAAACAACGGTTAGTAGGATCCATCCATCCAGAATTGAAGCTCTTGAATTGTGTTGCAGGCCATGGAATCCAGTGAGGTGCAGAGGTGAAAACAGAAGGAAACACTGAAAATACTACAGGCATAGGCACGGCGCGAAAAATACTACTCCCAAGTTTATTCTTGCGTTGTCAACTCAAGCGTTTTAGCTCCTTTCTATTTAAAATTCCTATCTTGCGTGTCCTTCACAAAATTCTAGTTTTTCGCATCAAAAGTTAAAGAACTGTAGGCTGAATTCATCTCGTGTAAACTACAAAACAGCAGTACAGCGAGTAACCATCAGGTGGACAGGAGGTTGGTGGCAGCAAACAACTGAAAACACTGAAAAGAAACAAAATACGTTGAACAACGTGTTATGATGGGCGTACGTAACAATAAGCAGTCGTATCTAGCTAGCGTATGGGATCTATCGGTCCGACCAAAACTGGGTCGTAGTATCTGGGACAATTACCTGCAAAGCTTATTGTTACCCAAACCAAACAGTCGTGTGTTAGTGCGTGCAACAGACATTCCAACAGAAGACGGGACAAAAGGACAGAACTAAACAGAACCGATCGAGTAGGGGACGGGGATCTAGGGATCAGCTTTCATGTCTAGCTTTTCACGCTTTTAACTCGTTCACACACACGTTCTCAAAACAACAACTTCCAATTTTCACAGGTCATTTTAGCAATCTTCAAGGGTAATTAAACAAAATCAACTTAGGGACAGGAACCACAAACGTAACGAAATAACTTAAAAGTCAACAGAAAGGATATCAGGCGGAATGAGTGGATGGGCGGTATGGGCGTTAGCAAGCAACGAGTACACGTGTGGGGCTGCATGCCGGAGAAAAGACTGACCACGCCCACGATAGGCGGGCAGCTCATGCAAAATCAGAACAGAATCACTCATGCACAGGCGGTTCGGACAACTGAGGTTAGCAGGGCGCAGCTGCTCAACATGCTTCAACAAAAGGGCCTTAGTTGGAAAAAAGTCAAACTGCAACCTAAGAGGGACAGGGTAAAAACGGAAAGGAACAGAAAAATAAGAAATCTTAAAGCGCCAAAAACAGTGAACGCAGAGTGCCACACAACAAGAAACGTCTTCCGGACCAAGCAGACTGGCCGGGCGGTAGGGACGAAGGAGACCGGCCGAAGCGGGTCCACAGTAAACCTTCTGCGTGTGATAACAGATCTTAAGCTCAGGAGGGAGACAGGCGGACGCAAGTTGAGGGCCTTCCTGGGCTTCCGTCAGACACCATCGGCCATCTGGGCCGGGCACATGGAACAGGAACTGAAGGACGACGCGGGGCACTGGAGAGACAGAAGAAACAGATCGGTCAGAGGAACTCAGAACAAGGGGATCAAGCTGGTCATCAGGATTGGAGGACTCGGAACTGGTAGACTCAGAACAGAAATGACGGACAACCCAAGTGGACGCACGGGCAGACATGATACTGTAACAAAAAGGATAAAGGTATAGGGTGAGCTTACTTTCATGAATAGGAACTCGTAAAATTGGACAGATTAGGACTACTCTGGACTAAGAGATTAGGGTCTGCGTTACTGTTATTACTACCTGGGGATCTAAACTGAGAACTTGGGAATGAGAGGCAATCAGGTAGTCATTTGGACAAGTACTAACCCTACAGAAGTTATTGTATATATTGTTAACAAAGATTACAGAATGTTAGGATGATACAAAGGAAACTCATCGGGCATGCGCATGCGAAAATTAAGAACATAAGCAGGCAAAAGATCATGCAAAACTAAGGGAACATGGACAAGCAACATGCGTGCTTCTTCACACAAGAACTGCAAACCGTTGGTGTAAGACCAACCTTCTGACTCATGCAAAATAACAACATAAGGGGACTGACAACGAACATTGGGGCAACGGAAAATCCCACCTCCAGAAGATGAAATTAAACGACGTAAACGCAGTTTGTGTGGATCACGGGACAAGCGAATTTCGTCATGCACCGGAGAAACAGTAATAGGGACACCGAAAAAGTTTAAACTAGTACGCCACCAACACTCAACGCAAAGAAAAATACAGATCTGGGCTAAATTAGGACTTTTCAGATGGACTCGCGTATTAACCTCAAAAAGATGCGACATACGGGGATCGGTGTAGATGTCTACGGTGCCGGGCAGCATTTTCAACCCATCCGGCAGGGAATTAGGATCACGGTACGGACGACGTATTTCAGTAGGGCAATGCAACACAACAGGTATGTCAAGCTCATTTTCTCCTTCCAACTTTTCAGCAGTTTCAGATAGAATAGAAATCAACTTTGGTGCCATAACCGTTTCGTTTCACTTCTCTGCAAAAATGTGAACACTTCTGTAGGAAATCATTTGGAATTTCAAACGCGCATTATCAAAATTTTCTGCTTATTTCCCCACAATTATCCTAGCTAAGATTAGAGGGCATGCAACAGAAACTGGGTTAGGTAACAAGAAACACAACAATCATATCTAGGTAAACAAGGCAAACAAAAATAAAATAAAACATTGCAGTAACATATAATTAGTATCATTGCATAACATTGCACAAACATTATCTACAAATCATTGCATAACAAGAGTAAGTAAAAGAAAATGGTGTGTTTATGTTTTTGGTTTTAAGGTTTATATTGCTTTTTATGATTTTATTTATCGAATGTTACTTTTTCTAGGGAGTTTGTATGCTTTTTCAATATAATCTCTCTATACAGAAAATATTACATTAAGTATTCGTAGCTATACAGTTACTATATCGTTAGAACAATTATATCCATATTTTTTTCTGTCATTTTCTACGTAATTTTGTGTCTATTTTTTGGTATGTTTTAGCAGCATTTGTTTCTGAAGCCACAATCGGTAGCTGCTACCCGAGCGCTTCTAATGGGCGTAATGCCCGAGAGCTAGGTATCTCTGCGAATGCGTGCCTATACCGTCGGGAAGATGGTAAACCCGAGGTACTGTGCCCAACATGGAGCGGTCGGCACTCACATAATTCACTTCATAACCTGCGGTGTAGATGTAAACTACCGAGGTACAATGCCCATCATGGAGCAGTTTCAATTCACAATAACAGTCTAGATCATCGGCATAGATGTTACAACCGAGACCTCTAGTACACATACAAATACCAATAGAACATTCGCCATAGAGAGATACTCAGATCCAACAAATTTATAGCAGTTCAAAGGCTATACAATTTTAGCGTGCAAGGCACAGAATTTTGGAAAATTATCATCTGTACAAGGTTCAAGTTTAACCACTCTTTTTACATAAAACTTTACAAGTTTAGCTATTTTACAAATCACAAATTGGTTTAACGTCCAAGACTATTTCTCAGACGGCTGTTAGTCCCTGGAGGGACTTGCGGAACGCGTTAGGCGCTGTGATGTGCGAAACGGGTTCCGAATCAACGGCGAAGGTCCTGAAAAAAGTGGACTCGTGGAGAAGATCTTACGCACATCAGGGTCCTTCGCGGACCGAGTGGGTTTATTCTCAGCGTCAGGTGAGGATTGGTTTGAATCACTGGTGAGTTCTCGGTACAGTACTTTTGGCGGTTTACCGGTAGGCCATTTGCCATGATTTGGCTCCCTTACCGACAGAACAACCATGAAGTGGTCACTATTGACGTTATACAGGTAAAGGATACATCGCTCATATTCAATATCTTTGCCTAGTAATGCCTCAGGTGTGAAAAGTTGCCAAGCCCATTCTGGGCCGAATTTTGAATAAGACATAATGGGAGTTTGTAGCCAGGCCGCGGCCAAGAACAGCTCATCGTCAGTAGCGAATTCGGCGGTCTTTTTCACTCTTTTCTTTACCTCGGCCATTTGAGGAAACATGTTTTGAAAACGTTTTCTGTGCTCGTAAGTTGCTAAAAATTCATAAAGTTCATTTCGGATATCAGACCAAGAATCCTCTAACCCTGTCAGGGCAAGTGAAAGGGCGCGATAATAGCAATTACCATCTCCTAAAACGTCCAATACTTCGTAAGGCTCATAAAGAGGCATATGCTGCATGAGCACAGGCAGTTTGTGTCGAACCCTAAACCCTCGGAGAGCGGCAATTCTCTGTTGCCACCTATCATCGATGGGATTGAAGAACTTTCTCCTATTGTAGTAGAGCAAGTCCTTTTCGGGCGATAGCGGCTCGTCCGACAGATATTGGGGAGCGTCGCTAGCCTCAGTCTCGGAACTAGAGTCGCCAGTTCTGAGAACGGGCCCTTTCCCCTTCGGCTGCTTTGGTGACAACGGTTTACGGGCGAGGGGAAGTAATGGGGTTACTCTTCCCTCAACCAGCTTACTTTATTTTCTGCGGCAGCTTGTCGCAGGCTACGCCTTCGAGCAGTAGGTGCTGCAGGCGGTGGAAGCTTTGGTTCTTCGGCAATATCCTTTTTTACCTCAACAGGTTTCTTACCCTCCGATCGGGGAGGTGGAGGTAGAGCTCGTGTTGGAACCTCAGGTTCCGAGTGTTCAGAAGAGACTTTGTCCTCATCGTGCTCATGAATCGGGGCAGTAATGACACGAGGTTCCACGCACGGTTTCATATTGTTAAATTGCACATTGAGGCGCTTGGCCCGACGATTGCCGGCCGGGTAGACTGTAGCCACACACCCGAAAATTTTCTCAATTCGGTATGGCCCGATGTGTTTGTCTAAGAGTTTGTAAACCTGATCCCCTTAGCGACGTTGGAGGCCTTAATCATGACCAAATCCCCAATTTGATAATTAGGTTCGACGGCTCGCTTATTGTACTGCTCGTCCTGCACACTTCTGGCAGCAGCAGCCTTCTCGCGGGCTAAAGACCAGGCTAGTTGTATGGCTTCTGTAGCCTCTCGTACATAGTCGAATCCGGAATATTTGCGATCCGTGGGAATCGCCACGTTGGTTGCGCTGGGGAGGACAGGGTCCCAGGCGTGCAACAAGTAGTGTGGGGTTTCCCCAGTGGTAGCGTTGATGGAAGTGTTATACGCGAATTGACAGAAAGGAACCATGTTATCCCACTCGAGATGATTTTCAGAAACGGTGGCAAGCATGTCCAGTAAGGTGCGATGCCAACGTTCAATTTGCCCATTCGCAGCTGGGTGATATCGCGTGGTTTCAAGTTTGCGCGTCTGAACCAGGGAACAAATTTCCTTATTGAGGTCGGCTACAAATTCCTTTCCTTGATCAGAAATCAAGCTTTTTGGTGAGGCGTACTGCAAGATGACGAATTCCAGAAAAGTTTCGGCTACACTGTAGGCCTTCTTATTTTTAATGGGAATTGCTATGACATACTTGGAAAATGCGTCAATAAAACTAAGGACGTGTTTCATACCACTTTTAGAGGCTTAAGAAATGTCCATCAGGTCGCAGTGTACTCTTTCAAAGGGTTCGAGTGCCGGCGGGGGGTGTCGCAATAGAGCTCGCGGGTTGCGCGGTGGTCCTTTTCGCTTCTGACAGCGCGGACAAGACTGGATCCAATGCTTCACATCTGTACGCATGCCGGGCCACCAAAAATGTTCCGAAAGCCTATAGAAGGTTTTATTCTGTCCCCCATGAGCGGCGTAGCGACTATCGTGGCATGCGGCTAATGCCTCTTCGCGTAACGCTTCGGGCACGGCCAAAACTTCCAAAGTCGTATTCCTAACTCTCTCGAGATGGACCAGTACACCCTCCCTGAGATCGCAGTTCTCGGCCAGGGCAGCTATGCGTACGGCTCGGTTAAAATTACTAGGCAGCTCATGAGTCTGTTTATACTTAATCACTTCCCCCAGTAACAGATCCTCCTGCTGTAAGTCTTGCAATCTGCTCCATGACTTTGGATTCAGCGAAACGTTAGAACTATCACGGACGGCTCGTTCGAAAACTTCACCGAAATGAGCAGACGTGATACTCTTCCGCTGTGGTCGACCGGTTTCGGTCGAGACAAATTCGGGTCTCACTCTTTCCTCCTGTTAGGATTCGGTGTCGAGTTCACGACTCGGACCAGCTAGTGGTGCCGAATCTCCTGAAAGAGCCTCTGGTTCACTATCCGTCTTAGTCGGATCTCCCCTCGGCGGTAGGCGCGGTTGCTTCTGCGGGGTGGGTACACTTTGCTCAGAATCGCTGGACTCGGAAGCCTGCGAAATTTTGGAGACTTTGGTTCTCACCGCGGCGGTACTTTTCTGTGCTCGACTCTTAGAGATTTTCGGAGTGATAGTGTCACGGGTGGGCCCTCGCTCGCGCTTAGCAACCACAGAGTTTATGTGGGCTACAAATTCCTCACTCTCCTCCTGATGGAGGGAAACTCTCTTACGGTCGTTTTCTCCTTCATCCCCTTGATACCCTTTAGCAACATCCGCAAACAAGGGATTCCTTGATAACCCATCTGCGTTTCTCAGCTGCGGGTTGTTCCGGTGTTTAATTTCAAAATCATACTCAGAAAAGGTCATTTGCCAGCGGGCAAGTCGAGAATTTCGCGGTGGGTGCTTCATAAGCCACCGAAGAGCCGAATGGTCGGTGAATAATGTGAACGGCGGTCCCCCGTAAAGATAGTGCCGAAAGTGCTCGATCCCAAATTTCATAGCTAAACATTCCTTGTCGTGTGTGGAGTAATTTCGCTCGTATTTTTTCAGAGAGCGGGCAGCGTAGGCCACAGGGTGATACTTGCCGTCATCTTGTTCCTGTGACAAAACAGCTCCTAACCCGAGATCGGAGGCGTCCGTATGTAGGACAAAACCTTTAGCTAGATCTGGATGGGCGAGTAACGGGGCTTCAAATAAAATTTTCTTCAGTAGATCGAAAGCTTGCTGGTGGGTGTTATTCCAGACAAATCTAACTCCCTTCCTTTTCAACGAGTAAAGCGGAGCGGCCAAGTGAGCGAACCCTTTGATAAATTTCGCGTAATATGCGCACATGCCAAGGAAACTTTCTACGTCCTTGATCTGCTTGGGCACGGCCAAGTCATGTATGGCCTGTATACGCTCCTTTAGCGGTTCTACCCCATTTTCGGAAATGATATGACCCAAGTAGGTGACGGATTCCTTAAGAAAGTGACACTTCTCAGGGTTCATTTTCAGGTCGGCGGCTCGCAAGCGATCGAAAACTTCCCGCATAATTTCAAGATGCTCATCGAATGTTTTTGAAAATATCAGAATGTCGTCAATGTAGATGATACACTTTTTCCACTGCAAGTCCCCCAAAATTCGTTCCATACACCGTTGGAAATTACCCGGTGCGCACTTGAGCCCGAAGGGCAATACGTTATATTCAAACTGACCGTGAAAAGTGTTAAAGCTCGCTTTTGCTTTAGATTCTTCGTCTAATTCAATTTGGTTGAACCCCTTACTAAGATCGATAGTTGAGAAAAACTTTGCGCCTTTCAGGGAGGTCATGATATCATCAATTCGCGGTATGGGGTAAACGTCGGGGTCACTAATTTTATTGATCTTTCGAAAGTCTACGCACAGTCGAAGTTTGCCCCCAGGCTTGGGTACATAAATCATAGGCGAGCTCCAAGGGCTAGTAGAGGGTCGTATAAGCCCGTACTTCAACATCTCAGTTAGCTCTTCAAGTAGAGGCTGTCTTAGGTGTACCGGAAGCCGGTAAGGGGTTGCATAGATAGGCTTAGCTTCCCCCGTGTTGATGTGTGCTTGGAAAATAGTACATTTGCCGATATCGAATGGATGCTGCGAAAAACAATTCAGATTTTCGTTTAGCATGCCCAGAAATTGGCCACGTTCATGCTCAGACAGTTTCGTCTCATCAAACGAGATCTTTCTCATAGGAGGGGGTAAGTCAGAGAGCAAACATGGTTTTATGCCTCTGCAGGCCTTAACTTGGTGCGAGCAGTTTCCGGTGGCAACGGGTCCCCGACCTCGAAAGTAACTTCCCAACTTAATAACTTTACCCTCGGCGTTGCGAATTTTCGAGAAATGAGTTGCGCTTTTGCCCCTCCTCAGTTCCCGTTGGGGGACGACGTTCCCGAGTGTGGTATTCTCGTGAACGACGAGGTCTGTTCCGGTCTCATTTCTCATAATGACGGGAATATACTGCTGTTCTAGGTTCACCATCGCTGGTAGAACCTGGAAAGTAGACTGTGAGTTCTCGAATTTTTGCGTATCCGGCTCAAAGAGTCCCTCATAATTGAGTGGTTGTAAGCTCTCGACTAGCCCCGGAACAGCGACTTCTGCATAGGCGGGCACGGTGACTTTTCGCATGGCAGACACTCGAAACGCGGTCTCAGTCAGGGGTGCATGCTGGATAAGTTTAGCTTGCATGGGCGGGTGACTCGGCTTATTAAGGCTTAATTCCCCTTTTTGAAAATTTAGGCTGAATTCCCCGCCATGTTCGAGAATAAAATCAGTGCCAATTAAACAGTCCTCAGCTAGTCCCTTAGGGACCAAGAAGGTGTGCATTATGCTGATGCCCGGAGTGTCGTAAAACCCGACAGGTACCCGTACTGCTCCCTTAAATTTAAGAGTTTGTCCGTTTACCCCTTCTGCGCGCGGAGCCTTTTCCAATGGCCTTACGGGCAACTTCAAAGATCGTACCAGTCCTTCACTCATCAAACTGAGGTTTGCCCCTGTATCCACCAGGGCCTGAACAGGCTGTTCGCTAACATTCACCAAGATCATGGGCAACGGTCGGTGTGGCACGGTAAGAGCAACCTCTTCCCTATTCCTAGGAGACCTATTCTGATTGGCTATACCTATGAGGTGCAAATCTGGTCGGGGATTCGCTGTAGGTGCTTGGAATGGTATGGTGACCCGATGACCTTTGGTGGAGGGCCAAGTTATAGTGTGTTGTCCTAAATCCAGGGAGATTTCGCCAGGGTAAGTGATCATGTAGTCCGATCCCATCACACAGTCAACGGTCAGCTGTTCCACTACCACAAACTTCCACCGTCGACTAGGGATCTGCCGCTCGGCTCCTTTAAAGAACACGGGCACTATGACGCTACCCTTAATTTCACACCTACTTCCATTGGCAGTACGAATGTATCTGGTCGGTTCTAGGGGCTCTAAAGGTAACCCTAATCGCTCGGCCAACCCCCCAGACATAACAGAAACTAAAGCGCCGGTGTCAAAGAGGGCTTGTACCGGTTGTCCCAGGATCATAAGGCTGATAAAGAGGGGTACCGTTCTGACCATCAAGACGGAATGTGCATTCACTGGCCTGCGGAAGTTACGTGAGGAGGCTCTGACTGAAGCACCACTTCCCCGTGGATCTAGGTTCACCTGGGGCCCTTTGCTAGCTCTCTTGATGGGACTAGTGGCCATGTCAGACTGTTCTGCGCTAGCCCGGCCCTTAATCCGATCTTCCTCTGAATCGGTGTTTTCCCTAGTATCCTGGCGTGAGAATCGAACAATCCGGCAGTCTGAACCTTTCCTGTTTCCTTGATGGAGGTCGATCAAGGGCGAGGTCCTACTATCCTGACTGTCATCGGTTAACAACTGGGTACTCGCGTCCAACTCGGCACTATAATCAGACATAGAGGAGGCTATTGAAGCATCTCTCATCAAAGGTCTGTAGGCAGGTGAAATCTGACAACGGTTGGCGGCGGCCTTACGAATCCTATCTAAGTGTTCGTTAACCGGCGGTTCCTTTGAGCGCAAGGGTATGGTCTCCATTTCCGGTGAGACGGACCCTAGCTCTACGGTGGGCTCCTCATCGTCGCTAAAGACTGCTTCGCTTGCTCTACGAACATCGACAGGGGCGGAAATCTTCGGCCTAGAAGGAGGTGAACCCCGCTTAGGTCGTCGGCGAATTCTATCCCTACACTTTCGTCCGCAAGGCGTGACCCACCACACGATCACGCACCCTATCAGGATGATAATGATAACAACTGTGAGGCCATGGTTTAACTGCAGCGGAATTAGAGGTAGATGAACGTACTTTCGCATTTGGTTATGAATTAAGTTTCGCGCTTGCTCATTTTCGTACTCGGCGGTCGACAGTTCGGTAAAGTGCAAAGGGATCCGGCCCAGCGGGGCCGGGACAACCATTTCCTTAAGTTCGGCTGTGGTAACAGTAGTTCGCGCTATACCTAGAGTGCTAGTGAGGATGGTGTTTCCAATGATCAAATGCAAATACCGGCCATGCTCAAACCAGAGCGTACCAGTGCTGAGGACTGCAACCCGTTCCCCTTCAGCCACGTGGTTTAAGGCGGGTGATCTAGCTACAATGACCTCTGTATAGTTCGTACGGATTAGTACGCCAGCAGGCGTAGTGCGGTAAACGGTAGAGTTATCCAAAACCTTAACCTGTACATATTCGGAGCAACTGGCATATTCCTTTTTAAGTGTATCATCAGAAAAAAAGATCAGAATTTGCAAACACCTAGCTTTTAGGCTGGTTACAATAGCGTTCGGAGGGCAAAACCAGAGTCCTGGTGCCGTTTTACATTCTGAAACGTCTATCTCGCGGATTTCCCCGGTATCCAGTCGCTGCGCGTAATCAGGCATGGGAGCGAGGGCTGTGACCCCGCGTTCCCTGGAGTTATACCCTACATTGTGCACTGCGTAGAGGGGTCGGACCTCCTGCGACAGTGGCACTGGAATTTCCAACATAAAGCCAAATCGCAATGTTTCGAAATCAATTTTAATTGGGTATACCTTTCCGAACTGATAAATGAGGCTTGGTTCCTGGCTTAGCAAGGAATTTCTCAAGGTCGGATGGTTGCGTATTATCTCCTTTAAAGTTTGCAAATTCACTAAACTTGGTGTTACCTCAGAACGCAAGCCAGCGTGCATAACAGAATTCAATCCATCCCGTAGGGATGACGTGAAAATGTGAGCGAGCAGTTGCATGTAAATTTGCCTCATGTATGAGAAGTTTGAACAGCGTGCTCGAATAATCAAGGTTGTCAAATCTTGCACCGTGTGATGCAGAAAAGCATAAATTTCCTCATTCGCATGAATGATTTTCTTGACTGAGTCAGTTATCTTTAGCTGTTCCTCACGCAGAGTATGAAAACCTTGCTCAACTGCCTGGACCTTCCCGTCCAACTTGCCCATGTGGTAGGTATTAGCGAGACTGTTAGCTATCCCACCTATTCCCAAAGCACCGGCTAGTAAAAATTCGATAAAGCGTTTTTGCCGTTTCGGGGCCTCGCTCGTCATCGGATAGGAGGAACAGACTCCCGGAGTGGATCGACACAAACTGGCTAGCAACTTTGAATAAAAGTGAGTATTCAAAACCCCCGAATAGAGCTTTCTGTATTCAGCTTTAATCTGTTCAATTTCCTTATCCAGAAAATTATGCTGTGGGCAACTTTGGTTGATCATCCTAACGCAGTATTGGTCAGCTTTCGATTTCCCCGTGGTCAAGTCAATGCAATCCTCCTCATTTGCCCACTCGGGCGGTTTCCAATTTGGAGTAATAGGAGGTACGGCCAACTGTACTATCAGGGCCAAGTACTCAGTCTTTTGTGAGACGACCCCAATTCCCGCGGGACTCAGCACGGCTCCCCACCTAGGCAAAACAACGGTTCCAATTTTGGCGATCTCGTCAGCTAAAAAATGAGAGGAGGACATGTCAGAGGCAGTCTGTGCGTGTGCGGAGGCGACGAAAAAGGTCATCATCATCCAAAAAAGTGGTACTCCCAATTTTCGAATAGCCCCCAACCCCACATACACAGACAAGAATGGCAAGAACAAAATAGCTAACGCATTCCTAATCTCCTTCTCAGGAGAGCATTCATCTCTCTCATTCACACGATCTATTAGCTCGTCAGTTCGAATTTCACACTGAGTTGCCGTGGTAGAAATGAAAGTTTTCTGAACATTTGAGTCCATAGCGCGTTTCAGTCGGACTTCTTCTTGCCGACGTGCCTGTTGGGCAGACACAGGGATAAAAAGTTCTTCCTCCGTGGAAGTCACGGAACTTAAACTCAATGAACGTTCAGGGGAAACATTTCTCGTTCTATAGGTGGTACCCGGGCAGGTACACACCATCGGCTGTTTACACATCATCACTCTATGTTCAAAGTGCGGCGAAACGAGGCAGCGCTTAGCATGCATCATACAGTTCCGAGATGCATGTCTCACGGACCGCACAGAGTAGTGATCCGAATAATCGGATTCCGAATTGTGCCTAGAGCGATCCTGCCGGTTTTCATGCGACCGGTCGGAATGTCGGTCGCTGCCGCTGGAGTCCGAGTTACCAGACCTCCGGGAATGTCGACGGGTACCCTCCCAATTTTGGTCACCTCGTTGTAATTTTGAGCGTGTCACAGCAAATTTAGGCCCGTACTCACGTTTCATTTCGGGAGGCATCCGGTCTCTGGGATCTCGCCGATCCCAATCCCGCCGTTGTTCTCGGCGTTCACCCCAGGAATCTTGATTTGCCCGATAGTTTGACGGACGCGCACCTTCCCGACGTTCAGAATAATTTCCGCGGTTGTCACGCCAATTTTCGGTGTTGTTTCGATTCGAAAAGTTCCTATCATTGCCATTGCGTTGGGAGTAATTTCCGTTTCCCCCAGAATTTCGTGAATCCCGGTTTCCACCAGAATTCCTGTTAAAGTTGCGATCAGAATTTTGATTTCCTCCCCTATAAGCTCCTCCGCCAGGCTGGCGGCATTCTCTACGAACATGTCCCGGCTTATTGCAATTGAAACAGGTGGTGCCGGGTGGCAATTCTCGACTACGGTCACTACGGCCAGCACCGTTTAATTTCTTAGCCGTTTCGGCCTCCAATTTTTCGAAACGAATTTTCAAATCTTTCATAGCTCTTTCGGCTTCTGCAATGGCAGCGGGAGCATTTTTCTCGCTCATAAAATTTGGTTCAAGAAAAAAGGGATAGGCCTCACCTGGATATTCTCCCTCTGCCTGCAAGGCCTTTTCGACTGCACGTTCCAAAGTTTTGCAACCAGGCGGCACCCGGACCTTCAAATCATTACGTAACCCAAACAAAAACAAGCGTAATTTTAGAAGTTCTATCTGTTGGTCACTAAAACCATCCGCTTCCTTGAAGCTCAACCTAGCATAACGGTTCAAACGCATCAAATAATCCGTAACAGTTTCTCCCTTTTCCTGTTTAACTTGAAACATGAGAGACGAAGCATGTAGCGCGGTGTGTGGAGGGGTCATTACCTTTTTCGCGGCAGCTACCAACTCAGCCCAGGTGCCCCGGCAAGCTTTTGGTACTGAACGAAACAATTCTAGAGCCCTCCCTCGCAAGGAACTTGAAAAAGTTAAAATGGTCTGCCCCTCGTCGAAACTCATAACCTGGCAGAACCGCTCGTAGTGTTCAACGTGCTCATCAAAAGACTCTGAGGGGTGGGCGTGATAAACGGGCACTGAACTGTATGCTGCAGCCACTCCCTGAGCTAGTATGGCCGAATGGAATTCAGTCAAAGT